>WEKX01024435.1:126412-138312 GCA_013390025.1 Pitta sordida
GATGTTGCACCATTCACCACCACCCTCTGAGCTCGCCCTTCCAACCAGTTTGTAACCCAGCATAGAATGTTCCTTTCCAGCCCGTGCTTTACAAGTTTCTCCTGAAGCTTATTGTGGGAAACCGTGTCAAAGGCTTTGCTAAGGTCCAAGTACACAACATCCACAGCCTTTTTGTCATCAACCAGTCAAGTCACTGGATCATAAAAGGAGATCAAGTTAGTCAGGCAGGACCTTAGATCAAGGCGGGAAATACACCTGAACAATGAAAGGTTAATTGTCTTTCTGTTTATTATATATGTAAGTGCAACAACTTCACAGGCAGGTTTGAGCATTTTTTGCCATTAGGTTCAAAACCAGACTTTTGGCTCAGGAGACCTCTGAAGGTAGAAGTTGGTGATTTCATGCGGACAGAGCATCCACCTGCCAGGGGTGGAAGCACAGATCTCTAGAGTTGTTGAATTTCAGCAGCCTTTTCCATTTCACTTTCCCTTTGAAAATTTGCAGGTTTTATTAGCATAAAAAAGCTTGAGGAAATTTTGTGGGCTGTATTTTAGGGAGATTTCTGATACAAGATAAGGATCTTTTCCAGCAGTTAACGCCTTCTCAGAGGCTGCTGAGACGACTGAATAAAGAAGGCAACCTTCACAATGGCTTACAATCACAGAATCAATTTAACCTAAAACCAAAATAGTAAAACATATCTATAGGCAACTAAACCCTTGTGATTCTGTGGACATCAGTTAAGTAATCCTTGCATTTTAATCAATTTTTGCTCTCTGGCAAATATGTTAAATCTCCAATGTACTGCTTTAAGTCTTCAGTAAAATTAAGTGAAAAGGACTTTTTATTGTTCCAATAAGCCACAAAGATGGTGGAAGAATGAGCTGCGGAGCACAATCAATTCCTTGACTTTCCTGTTCAGAAGACATTAGGTATAGAAGGAGAGAAGAAGACAGTCTACTTTTTCAGGGTGTAGGCTTTTTCTTATACCTGAGTTGTTGATTCAGTCTTCTAGTTCTGAAACAAACATAGCCTGGAACAGTAAGTCAGCCCTTATTTAAAGTAAACTTGCTACTGCCCCTGAAGCTTTACCATGAAATTTTATTTATGAGGAAGAGACTACAAGGGTTTGTAAACTGAGATTAGGAAAACACCTCTCCATTTCTTCTTCCTTGTAGTGCAGCAATTAGGTAAAGAGTAGTTACACTTTCCTTCAGCTTTGGTCCTTAAAATAAAACTAAACAATAAGGTAGAAAGTAGGTTGGCTACTCCTTATGGACTGCTTAGCAATACTGTCCAGCAGCAGAAAAGGAATACACCATGCTGTCTATTTTCACAGTGTAAGTGGGAACTCAGAGGAAGTGTCTCCTGGAGGATTTTTTAGTGTTGCAGCTCCAATGTACCTCCAACGAGTCAACAAGGTATAATCTAATCTACAGTGAACAATGAGTGAGGTAATTAGAGAAAAAGACAGACTAAAAGAGAGGAACACAAGTATATACCCAGGCTTTTGATGTTGACTTTGGTGGGTGTCTTTTCCCTTTGACACCTCTTAGATCACCCATTAACAATAAAAGGAGTCATGCTCATCAACTAGTTACTAATAAAGTCTACTAATAAAATATGATTATATTTCAGAGATAAACGTCATTGATTAAAGGTAGAGAAGAAACAATAATCACATTTTAGGTGAATCCTTTTGCTACCACTTCATCTGCAATTTTATTATCACTTCACCAAATGGCAAAAAAGATGCTTAAGTTAATGAAAAGCTTAAGGTGTACCAAGCAAATTAATAACAGAATTCTGAGGAGAACAATGCCTTTATTGAGGTGCAAGACGGCAGAGTCACAAAATGACTTAATTGCTACAGCCAGCTCAGTTTCCAGTGTCAGTAGCAGTGAAGGAGTTAATATTTTGGTCTTAATCAGACTGAGAATTACTTTGTGACAAGAAGTACTTGTAGATAAGCAGTAATATGCCCTGTTTTACAGGTTTTCTGTAGCTGGGGCAGGGTCCTTTGCTGCACAGCATATATTGAGAAAGACGGATACACCAAACAGAAGTAATAGCTTTCCATGTCACAGCGATATAAACCAGATGGGTTTTATAAACTAGAAACATGGCTTTAATAGTAGTTCTATACAAGAAATATCTTTGTGGAAACAGTAATATAGATGGGAATTGTTTTTCCTCTTCCTAACCAGAGGTAAGAAGGAAAGCCAAGCAACCCACATAAATCTATTCTGAAGCCTCATGGGAAGCCCCATAGGTGAATTATGAGTCATAATAAGAATTATTTGTTGTACTACTGTATGCAATCAATCAGCAATTCAGACATAGAAGATTTTTACCCTCTGTCTCTATCTGATAAACCTTATAACCCTTTCAGAGGACTTTAAACCAGATGTAAATTGATGTGAAGCATGAGCAACTCCCAATACAGCCACATTCAGAGTGACGCTTCCCATCCTTCAGGGGTTCTCAAACATCTTCCACTCAGAATATCAAAGCTACCAAAACAGAATATATAAAAAAGAAGGAAAAAAAAAAAGCTTATCTTCACATGCTCCCAGCTGCACAGTCTGATGGTTCCTGGACAGGTGGAAAATCCTGTCGGAGAAATGAGAAGAGACTGGGGGCTTATGAGCAATGTGATGTCCTAGAAAACAGTGAATGGCAAAGCTTTTCAATTAAAGACTGCTGATAAGACAAGATACTGGCAGAATGTGTGTGAACTTATCTCTCCTAAAACCATACAAGAATATAAGATTTCCAATGAAATATGAAGTGGAAGAAATATTCTACAGGGGAAATAGTGGAGTAAGAGTGGAAATGCAGAAAATCTAAGGAAAGATGATTCTCACTTTTCCCTCTACCCCTTTCTTTTCCCAGAGTCTCACAGACACTAACAGTGAAATATTACAGATGTTTTCATGCAATGCTACAGAGCACCAAAGTTGAGACTGCAATTCCTCATCAAGGAGAACATATTAGACAACAGCATCTCTGCTACTACACATGAATTTATACATTCTCTCTGAAAACCCCACCGCAACTTTTGTCATGATCTACAGCACAGAGGAAGACATAGAAAACTGAAAAAGCAAGAGATTCCATGAACAACAAAAACCATTAAGTTTGGTTCTTTATGGGTTTGGTTTTGAGATTACCTAAGTAGCGTGTGCTCTGTCCTAAACAGAGGGAGTAATGAGACTGCTAACCAGGCTTTCATTCATACCATTGAGATCTCTGCATTTTGGGTAAATTTGTGTGAAATTTGTCAAAGAACTCTGGACCATAGACACAATATCCTTCACATAACCCCCAGGGAAACACAGCTAACCACAGTAGCAATATCATGAAGAACCTTCCTCAGTTGATGCCCAAAGGCAACTTCATAGCCCACAGATTCCACAACCGTCTGATCACATTTACATTTTTCCAGCTTGGCAAACAGGTTATTATGGTGGAGGCATTTGAGGACAGGTTGAACATGCCAAGTGTGTTGTTTCCAGGTTCCCAAAATAAATGTGGGTGTCTTCCAGACATGCTGCTACATCCTCGTCTAACATCTACATCTCAAAGTTGTAAATAAAATGCTGGAATGTTGTTAGAGCATTAGAATGGCAAGGAATAGGACAGGATTTACCAGTACCAATTGCAGAAATGGATGTGCTCTCAGCACCCTGTTAGATGAGTTTATGCTCCCTGAAAAAGCATGTTTGTTCAAGAGCTTTAAATAGTTAATTAATAAGATGCAGATGCTATTAACTCGCAATTGTGGTTAGAGCAGGACTCAGACACCTACAAGAAACTTCAAGAGGCCAGATCTTTATTTGACAAAGTCATGGTCATCTATGTGTGGCATCAAAATAGGAATTCCTTGGCAAACATTTAAATGAGGTGTCCAAAATTTCTGGGTCAGACAGCAAATATCTTCTAGAGCCAAATAAATCAGTGCTTCAGATCAGAGGTTAGCAGGTCAAACATGGTGTCTGAACTCTCCTATTATACGTATCAGAAAGACTTTAGTATTTCCCAGGCAGTTAGTCTCATCAGCATGAGGCTCCAGTGTGGGGCACAAGCGATTACATAAAACTTCCAGTTTGTTGTGTCCTGTTATGAGGGAATCCATGTCTCTCAAATACGATGACCAAAAAAATCCAAAAGCAATATTCTCAACTGAATCAGATTCTGTGGAAAAAGCAGTAGATGAATCTAGAATTTCTGGGCATGATGGAGCAATTTGCAGACTGAATCAATTCAAAGACAAGTGATTTATTTTTTGAATAGTGAACCAAGAAATGCAGGTCTCAACATTAACAGGCATGAACAGAACAGAGAGCCATCAGTTGACTCTAGTATCACACTTTAACTGAAAAAACCCCATAGTTTATGCTGTTTTAGAAATACAGAATTCAATCTATATTCAAGAAGATCCTGAATATCCTTTACTGGTTGCAGGAGAAAAGAAAATGACTAAGGATGAGGAAAAGGCTGAAATACTTAATGTCTTCTTTGCTTCAGTCTTAACAGTAAGATCAGTTGTTCTCTAGCTACTCAACCCCCCCTGAGCTGGAAGACAGGAACCGGGAGCAGAATTAAACCCCTATAACCCCAGGGAAAATGGTCAGTGACCTGCTACACCATTTACACACCCAAAAAATTATGGGGGTGGATGGGATTTATCCAAGAGTACTAAGGCAGCTCGCAGAAATGCTCATCAAAGCCCTTTCCATTGCTGATCATCAGCCCTGGCTCACCAGGAATGCCCCGGTTGACTGAAGGACAACAAATCTATATCCACGTACAAGAAGTTGGGGAAAGAGAATCCAGAGAGCTACATGCCTGTCAGTCTGATCTCAGTGCCAGGGAATGTTATGAAGCAGATCGTCTTGAGCACTATCACAGAGCACATGAAGGGCAACCAGGGCATCAAGCCTAGTCAGCATGGATTTGTGAGATGCAGGTCCTGCTTACCTAACTTAGTCTCCTTCTTTTACCAGGTGAGCTGCTTAGTGGATGAGGGAAAAGCTGTGCTTATTGTTTACCTACAATAGTAAAGCCTTTGATATAGTTTCCCACACCATTCTCCTGGAGAAACTGGCTGCAAATGGCTTGGACAGGTATAGATTTTTATGGGTAAAAACTGCCTGCATAGCAAGGCCAAGACAGTAGTGGTGAATGGAGTTACAGCCAATTGGCAGACAGTCACAAGTGTTCCCCAGGGCTCAGTGTTGGGACCAGGCTTGTTTAATATCTTTATCAATGATCTGGACAAAGGCAAAGAGTTCACCCTCCGCAAGTTCACAGATGACAACAAGTTGGGCAGGAGTGTAGCAAGGCTCCCCAGAGTGATCTGGACAGGTTGAATCAATGGACGGAGGTCACTGGTATGAGGTTTGACACGACCAAGTGCCAGATCCTGCACTTCAGCCACAACAACACCAGGCAGTGCTACAGGCTGGAGGTAGAGTGGATGGAAAACTGCCTGGTGGAAAAGGATCTGGGAGTGCTGATTGATAGCTGGCTGACCACAAGCCAGCAGTGTGCCCAGTTGGACAAGAAGGTCAGTGGCATTGTACCCTGAATTAGAAAGAGTGTGGCTGGCAGGGCTAGGTCACTGGTGAATCCTGTGCTCACTTTGGGACCCTCACTACAAGAAGCACATTGAGGTGCTGGTGCTTGTCAAGAGCAGGACAATGAGGCTGGTGAAGGGTCTGGAGAATAACTCTTATGAGTAGCAGTGGAGGGAGCTGAGGGGTGTTTAGTCTGGAGAAAATGAGGCATGAGGGAACCTTATGGCTTACTACAACTACCTGAAAGGAGGTTGCAGTGATGTGAGAATCAGTTTTTTCTCCAGGTACCAAGAAATAACAGAAGAGAAAATGGCCCCAAAGTACACCAGGGGAGGTTTAGATTGGATATTAGGAAAAATTCTTTTACTGAAAGGGTGGTGAGGCACTGGAATCTGCTCAGGGAAGTGATTGAGCCACCATCCCTGGAGGCATTTAAAAGACATGTAGATGTGGAACTTAAGAACACGGTTTGGTGGTGGACTTGGCAGTGCTGGGTTAGTGGTTAAAGGTCTTTTCCAGTCTTAATGATTCTATGATTATACACAGAGTTTTGCATTCAACCAAGTCTAGGTGCATGATCAGAGTAATGTTTGTGAAACAAACAAATCAACAAATTGTAACTTGATTGAAAATCCATCTCTTATAACAGAATTAGTTTCTATTAGTCCATCACACATTTTGTGCAACAGGATCTACAAGGGTTCATTGCTTACCCAGTGGGTGGGACTTCATTAACCTGAATCATGGTAGCCAAATTAGGGAGTCAATGTAGCAGTCAAAAATTACCGTAGTCCTCTTTCAGACATCTAAGTGCAACAGTCAGTGAAATTGCACTAGCTTGCACTATATTTGCAGAACAAGACAAACTTTAACTAAAGAAAGAAGGAGAATTAGTTAAACCAAACGAAAACCAACCAAACAAAAAAGCAGATTGAAGACGAGCAATTCACTATCATTCATGCACTTTACACCCTTCACCTGCATCCTCATTCCTAGACATCCTGGTCTCAGATCATGGCCCTTAATCTGAAAAAGCTACAAAACCCTCAGTTCATTTCAGAACTCCCAGCATTTGTAGAATGGGAAAAATAAAGACATAAAGTTATAACGATAATTTGAGATATACCAGTAGACAAGTTCGTATGGAAAATGAACAGTGAGATGAGGTTACTGTTCTCATAGGTGGACCTCCTGTGGATTATAGACAACAGAGTCTTCCCTCAAGTTTGCAAATATTGAACTCCAGCCAAAAATTTCCCTTCAGCAGTTTTCCTCACCACCACCTTCTTAATCACCCCTGTGAAGACTCATTCAAATGAAGGTCATTTGAGGCACAGGCAACGACTTGCAAAACAGAGGCTACCACTAGTTTCCCTTGACAGTATGCAAACCCCGCTGAAAAAGAAGCCAGAAGTTGTGGTGCCCATTGGTCTCTCAGTGCAACATCCTTTCTTTGACTCACTGCATTTTAATTTCCTCTGCCTCCCAGACACAGAAACAAACCATGATCTTTCTCTCCATGTCCGCTCTACAAGTTACCCCTTAGGAGGGGCACACTTGCTGGGGAGTGTTGCAGGCTCTCCCAACAGAAGAGCAGGCTCCACAGTGCCAGTTTTGGCCAGGGCCTACTGCTGTCCAGGTCTACTTTCTAAGCAGCTTGATATTTCTGCTTCCACTAACATTTTGCTCCTACACCTTTAGCAATTTCCTATTTTGGGGCTCAAAGTGAGAAACTGGTCTGAAAGAAAAGATCAATTCTTGTATGCAGAGCTGCCCCTGCATATGAATGCTCATGCCAAACAGTGAGCACAGGACTACTTAGTTTTTTATGGAATACAGGGACTGGCAATTATTGCATCCAACCCGTTGTTTTAGCAATATATAAGTTAGGAAGTAAACATACCCTAAATCCTGAGTCAAACAGTGGTTCTGACTTCCAGTTAACACAACTCCATGTTTCCCACAAAAAAATAACAAGACGAGGACAATGCTGAAGCTCATTCCCTGTAAATTTTATCATGCAGTAGCAGCTAAAAAGCATGGCATGCCTGTTACCAACCTTAGCTGAATTTAGAAAGGTAAATTAGAGGTGAAACATTTCATTTTTCAAACAAAGGCCAAATCTATTCTGAAGCAATGTACGTATTTTTATTAATAAGTTTTAACTCAGATCCCCCCTTTTGGAGGGCATTTTGACTAGACTGTCTTGTGTGTTGTATGACTCTGCAAACATGTTTTTAAAATATTCTGTTCCCTCTCCATTACCACCTCTTCCTTACTCTTGGGACTAAAGGATCTTTTCCCTGACATTTTAAAGCATTAAAACAGCTTGAGGGGTAAAGAAAACATTTTTCATGTAATCTTTGAAAAGTTTAGTTGTCAAGGAGACCAAGACCTTAGCGACCAGGTATGGAGGCCTATTCACACACTAACATGCTTGTGAAAGAAGGTGCAAGGATGCCAGTATACCTGGAGGCAAATATGCTTAGTGTTTCAAGAGTGCCTTGCTTCCTGACATACCTTTTATTACACAACTAAACAGTGACTCAGATTTTGTTCTCTTTGGATGGTATCATTTAGTGAGCAAAAACATGGTTAAAGGACTTTATTTGGATGATATATTGCCTCAATAAATCACTGAATTGAGGTATGCTCTGGAAATGTCATTTACAGATTGACATCTTCCAAGGAAGAACAGGTCCAAGAGCACATTTCATATAATTGCAAAATACATTACAGTCAACAGGTAACAAACTGGAAAATTTTGTAACTCCAGGCAAAAGGGACACTATCAAATGAGTCTCTCTCTGGTGTTATTTCTGTTGACAGGATAGGGACATGTCCCACAATGCCCAGGCCAAGACAGAGAGAGACAGATGCTTGGCATTTTCAATTTGTACAAAAGTCAAGTTTTAGGTTTGCCCATAGTCTGTTTGCTAGCACTGGGACCTAGAGAAGTGGATAGCTGTTCATAAGTAACAATGTTTTCATGAGATTAACCACTAAACCAAAATATTTGCAAGTATTATAAAAGTAAATGAAAGCAGAAGTATTTGAAGTCTGAAAGAGCTACGGAATTTCACCTCAAATGCCCTTAACATTGACTAAAACATAACAAATAGCAAGAGTAATTAAAAAGTATTTTGTCATAAAATGTATTGCTAAAATGTGTAAGGCATGTTGGTATAAACTTTGGGAATCCCTAGAGATCAGTGTCAGAATCAGAGTTAGTCAACATCTTTGCCAACAACCTGGAGAATGCAGTGTGTGGATACCACCAAGGCCTTTTTCAGGTAGTTAAACACCACACCGTGACCATAAAGAACTCCAAAAGCCAATCGAGTGAGTGTGCACAACACTCAGGGACAGGTGAGCTTCCACGTGGATCACTGTGAAGTCCTGTATCAAGGGAAGAATAACCTCAGCTTTGCTTACCAGATGCTGTACTCAGAGCAGTCTCCATTCACGGAAATGCTAACAGAGTCATCAATAACAGCTCCTTGTAATTCTGAGTATGTTTGCAACACTGGTCATAAAATCTTGGGTGTCAGTAGGAAAGACAGTCACAACAAAGCAAAGAAAACGATTTTGCCACTAGGGACATGTTACTCCACCCACATTTTAAGTATGTTTGCAGTTCTGGTCTGTGCATCTTAAGGCAGAAGAGATCACTAGATAGGTTAGAAAAAAATCCACAGAGTAAAAAAACTAACAGAGGGAGTGTAACAATTAATTTACAAAGAGCAAAAAGAATAAGGAATCTCTATATAAGAAATAAGTATATGGCAGAAAATGACAAATTACTAAACTCTTTTTTTTCCTTGCTGACTTAGTCCATTTCTTCTTAGGAAGTCTAAATGTGTTTTCCAACTTCTTGGCCCATTGTTCAGGGATCTACTTTTAAGTGTACTTTAAAGATGAAAAATTGCAAACTGAAGGAAGTTGCTACTCTGCATGACTGCTAATAAAATGCATACCTAGCAACAAATTCTTGTTTGAATGAAATCACTTTTCTACATACACCATAGTATTGCAATCAGCATACTTGTCACATCATGCCCAGCAGCAGTGATCTAGAATAATACAAGGAAAACTGATATAGAAAGAACACCACCACTAGTGCGTGTGTCATTAAAACTGACATTACCAGGAAGAGGAAAGGCAAGAGAAGGGCGTGAGTAAGTTTAACTCATGGTAAAATAAAGAGAGAATAGCTGCTTCTACTGAAAGAGCATTCTAAGCTGAAAAGTTTTTTAGGGTTACTTGGATCCCCTGAAGTACATTGAACAACCATAGTCTGAATTCTCAGTTATCTGAGCAGTTCCACTCCTCTAATGTTTCCTAGTTATTTAATATTTGTACACCAATACTACATCTCAGTTTCCCAAGAGGAAGCTTTCATGTTACAGTTTTGAAGTAATGGCAGATAACAGACTTGTCCACATTCTGTTTAAGAATCTCATTTTCAAAAGCATTGAGTTACCTTGTACTTGTTTTGATTTTCCTTTTATATTTAAAGTACTTTTAACTACTGCCTTTCATTCACAGCTTTAGGGTATCAGCTAAAGCCAGTCTAGCTCCATGAATCATTTGGGGGGACAGCTTTTTGCAAGGAAGAAGTGGTTGAATCTTGATTTTTTTTTTAAAGAGTTGAGGTTGTTTCTTACTCATTTGTTAACTGGTTTTGATATTGGCATTCAGAGGAGAAGGGTAAAATAAGGTTAAATTATGGTAAAGAGCTATTTTTCACAATTGCCTTACATCTTTGATCTATAACACAGAAGTTGATCAAGCCAAATTCAAACTTGACTGACTGTGTGATCAGCCTAAGAATTTCCTAGTGGAAATCACAGAATCACAGAAAATTATGAGTTGGAAGGGACCCACAAGGATCATCTAGTCCAACTCACCATCTAATACCTATACAGTGACCGAGGGCACATTTATATTTTTTAAACTCTTGCAAACCTGTGCTTCTTGCATGTCCACCAGTGTATTCAGCAAGTGCATCTTACTGAAAAAATAAACACACTTACAAGTTTCAACAATTTAATCTAAAAATTTAAAACCTCACACTTAACCTATTTTTATGAGCAACGGACACTTTTGTGCAATGTCCCCCCTCTTTCAGCTCCTATTCAGTGAGTAGTCTAGCAGAGATCATTTTGGCTTATACCTTCATTTTGCACTGAAATGAGTACGCTTTATAAAAAAAAAAAAAAAAAAGAGTAAGTTTATGGCTTTTGTACTAGTTCTTCATTATTTGATCATAGCAGCAAACCAGCATATTCAGCACTGGTTAGACCACACCTTGAGTATTGCGTTCAGTTCTGGGCCCCTCACTTCAAGAAAGATGTCGAGGTGCTGGAACAAGTTCAGAGAAGGGTAACTAGGATGGTAAAGGGGCTTGAAGATAAGCCCTANTCTCAGTTTCCCAAGAGGAAGCTTTCATGTTACAGTTTTGAAGTAATGGCAGATAACAGACTTGTCCACATTCTGTTTAAGAATCTCATTTTCAAAAGCATTGAGTTACCTTGTACTTGTTTTGATTTTCCTTTTATATTTAAAGTACTTTTAACTACTGCCTTTCATTCACAGCTTTAGGGTATCAGCTAAAGCCAGTCTAGCTCCATGAATCATTTGGGGGGACAGCTTTTTGCAAGGAAGAAGTGGTTGAATCTTGATTTTTTTTTTAAAGAGTTGAGGTTGTTTCTTACTCATTTGTTAACTGGTTTTGATATTGGCATTCAGAGGAGAAGGGTAAAATAAGGTTAAATTATGGTAAAGAGCTATTTTTCACAATTGCCTTACATCTTTGATCTATAACACAGAAGTTGATCAAGCCAAATTCAAACTTGACTGACTGTGTGATCAGTCTAAGAATTTCCTAGTGGAAATCACAGAATCACAGAAAATTATGAGTTGGAAGGGACCCACAAGGATCATCTAGTCCAACTCACCATCTAATACCTATACAGTGACCGAGGGCACATTTATATTTTTTAAACTCTTGCAAACCTGTGCTTCTTGCATGTCCACCAGTGTATTCAGCAAGTGCATCTTACTGAAAAAATAAACACACTTACAAGTTTCAACAATTTAATCTAAAAATTTAAAACCTCACACTTAACCTATTTTTATGAGCAACGGACACTTTTGTGCAATGTCCCCCCTCTTTCAGCTCCTATTCAGTGAGTAGTCTAGCAGAGATCATTTTGGCTTATACCTTCATTTTGCACTGAAATGAGTACGCTTTATAAAAAAAAAAAAAAAAAAAAAAAACTGAAACCAATTAAAAAAAAAAAAAAAAACCAAAAA
>WEKX01024435.1:138527-192289 GCA_013390025.1 Pitta sordida
GTTTACAGCTACCTGCGGGGAGGTTGCAGCCAGATGGGTGTAGACCTCTTCTTCCAGGCTGACGACACCAGAACGAGAGGGCACAGCCTCAAGCTACGCCAGGGGAGGTTTAATCTTAACGTTAGGAAGCGGTTCTTCACAGAGAGAGTAATTGCATATTGGAATGGGCTGCCCAGGGAGGTGGTGGAGTCGCCATCCCTGGAAGTGTTCAAGAGAAGACTGGACGAGGAGCTTAGTGCCATGGTCTAACTAGGGGGTGTAGGGCTGGATGACCCTGGGCCACTTCCGGCTCGGAGTGGCCTGCTAGACTGTGAAGCATCTAGGTTGGTATTACGCTCCGGGTTGTGCCCTCGGTCGCTGTATGGGTATTAGATGGTGAGTTGGACTAGATGATCCTTGTGGGTCCCTTCCAACTCATAATTTTCTGTGATTCTGTGTGATTCTGTGATTATAGGTTGAATGATCTTCAAGGTCCTTTCCAGCCTTATCTATACTGCGATACTGTGATACTGTGAAAGAACTTCTTAACATTTAAAGTTCTGGGTTAAGGAGAAAGCCTACAACACACACACATGAGCCACTTGCTTCCTCAGTGACTAGACATGACCTTGCACATGAGTAGCAGTGAGGAAGAACAGGGCATATGTAGGGTTTTTACAGTAAAGAATAGGATCCTACTATAGTTGATGATCTCAATCTTCTTACAAGGATAAAAAATGGTATTTCAATCCCATCTCTGTTTAATTTTCCTCTCCATTTGGAAGACTAAATATGATATTGTTTTTTGATCTTTACTAATTATTCTCCTTTTTCTCCTAGCCCCAAATCAGTTGAAGCATCATAGCAGTTTTCAAATTAATTATTAGATTTTTTCCCCTGACTCATTTCAGACACTTTTATTAGAAAAGTGATTGATATATTAACACCATTAATTACTTATTTGACCCATTAATTCAGTCTATCTGTGCAGACCTAATTGAAACAGCCTACACTGATTCTAGGATCTCATTTTACCAACTGAAAATTAATTTTTTGATACTCTTGACTGCTGAGTCTGTGTGATGGCAAAAAACACTGTTCCCACCATACACATCTGTTTAATATTCCCACTCCTCTTTCTCAGTCCCAAAAAGACCTTCAGACTCTGCCCCTGAAAGATTCCTATGAGCTTCGTTCTCTTCTCTCAATAAACATGACTATCTCAATAGACCTCCATAAACAACAGTTCCCGTTCATTTGACATAATTTGCCTTTCCACTATCAAGCTAAATTTCTTCAATAGATTCTTAATTATTCTAAACCCATTATCTAATGCTATTATAAATGTTTAAATAATATTTGATATAGTCTAGGTCCCACTGAAGTTAATGGGAATATTGCTGTTGCCTTAATTAAGATCAAGATAAAATTTATATTGTTTAATTTGTCACACATTACTGTTGGGTAAAAGCAACCTAGTTAGTATTCAGAGGTACTAAACAGACCCAGCGCCGAGACTAGAACTGGCAGGGCCTCAACACTTCTCAGGAGAAGTCTGGGAGACTGTGCTGCACAGTGGGCGAGTAGAGAAGGGAGCAGTCACAGGGTCGTGCACTCTGTTGCATATCAGCAGCCCCAGAAGGCTTCCCACGCTCTGGGATGCTCACAGCCTTTAAATGGAGCACTTGAGCTAGGATTCATCAGAAGGACAGGAAAAACAGATAAGTGAGAAAACGGAGAAAAGCCTTCCCCAATGTGAGAACAAACCAGATACATTTTTCCAAATTATTTGATAAAAAATCTGGACAATTCTAAGTGAAGCATTTTTAAAAATCATTTGGCAAAAAACAGTGTGTGTGCTGATCAGATCTAGTTAAAAAATAAATACATCTTTTAAAACAGAAACTAAATATTATTAATATGAACATTTTTTTGGCTTGTGACCATTTAGTTTTCATTAAAATTTAGAAACTTAATTGCAAGCTTTTTACAGGCTACTAGCAAAAGCCATGATTATTCTTATACTATGAATAAAGAAACTATTTTTTTAAAAAAAACAGGGACAAATAAACCGGAATTTTAATTTACTACTTGCACTTTTTTAATGTTTTCTGCCGTCTAATATGTTCTCTCATAGAATACTAACTTTGAAAGAAAAAAACTAAGAACCTATTAATTTATGAGATTTTTGTTATGTTCACGGCCAGTATGTGATCACACTTACATTATATCTCACAGTGCATTACTTCCAGATTTCTGTGAAGGTGCGTCCCCAGAGAGTCTAGCTTACCAGAGTGGCATGATCCAAACAGACTTCCAAAATTCCTGCTGAGTCCTCAGGTCTGTTCCCCTCACAGTCCCCCAGACACTTCCCTGTTTCTTTACAGATGTGCTTATCCCAGTAGGCTGCTGCCTTCTAGGACTATAATCAATAAAGGTTCCCATGGGGCTGTTTCACTTCCTGTGTAGGGAAAAGAAAGAGAAAAGCAACACATTACACATCACCACTGCTTCGGAAAGCAGAGGGGCACAGCAGACTATTGAAAGGAATCACAGCTGCAACGGCCCAAAGAGATGGGCATTTATGCCCAACACCTCTGTTTCACCCTGTCCCATTCTCATTGTTTGTAACCTATTTCTAACCCTTTCATGTCCTGCTGGCCTGAAATAAAGCTGAGCCTCAGCTTCCTCCCAAGAGCCAAGCAGAGAGGGTACTGAAACACTGAAGGCAAGATCCCTTATCAGCAAAATCTGAAATGCAGGAAGAAAGGTCGTAAGTGATTCCTTTTTAAAGTATATGTGCAAAAAGGAAGGATGCGATTTCCTAGTAGGCTTATTTGCTGGATTTCAACATCTAGAGCTACGGGGTTGGTGCCCTGATAATGACTTTCTGGCTATCAAAGATAGGAATCCTAAAAAGACAGCATCTTGCCGTATTGTGTCTTGTCAATCCTTAAGAAACCTTGATTTTTTTTTCTATTAAGGCTGATTTATCCAGCCCTTCACCTTCTCATGAGTCTTCACACATTGTCGTCCTCTCTCTCTAGACTGCTGGAAGCATCTTGCTAGCAAATAGTATCTGTTCTGTGAATTCAGAAGTAAAGCAGAGCTGAGACATATGATGTCATATAGCTAGAGGAACTAAGAGGCTGCTTTCTATCTCCTTTTCATTGACTCACAATGACCCACAATGCAAAGAAAAGCACCTAGAAGCCTGCCCTGCACAACTGAGGAACTTGCTTGTAAGCACTCCAAGACATCACAAATGATAAGGCTGTCTTTTACTGCCTCTTTTTCAAGACAAAGGCAAAATGTCTCCAAGCTGTTTCCTAGGAATAGATTTAAGATGTGCAACAGATTTCTGAATAATTGGTAGGATCTTGTAGCGTTAAATTCCTCCATGACCCCAGAGGTAGAAACTCAGTCTGCAGTTCAGGCCCTCACTTTACATTTGAGTTTCAATTCGTTCTGCCACACAGAGGTGCCCCATGACACTGTATTCCACTATAACGTGTACTCAGTAATTGACACTTGCTGCCCAAATAAACCTACCCATTACAGCTGCTTACGTTAGTCCTAAATAAAGGTGTAGAAAACAAACAAATGAAGAGTCAGTGAACATTTCCTAGAAAACTGTGGTCTTTGACAGTAACTAATGACAATGATATGTTTTCATCATTTTCCTAATCTTATGGTTCTATAACTCTCCTCTAGCCTGGTATTTATTTGTATCACTAGAGAACAGCAAATACAAAGTGTCTACTATAAAGCAATACTTGTATATAAAAGAAATTTCAGGCATTTATAATATTTACTGTAGGTCAGCAAATCTATTCCCTGCTGTGAAAGATTGTCTTTGTTGTTCTCATGCTCTTCTTCTACTTGTTTCATCTTCCACAAAAAGAAATACCCTTATCTGTGCATACCCACTCTAAGACAAACTGTAATCTTCAGCTTTTATCTGTATTGTTCCTGGGGAAAATACATCATTCCATATGAGCAGAGATAAATCTGAGTAAAATATGTTGCAAATGCATTAATCTATGCCAATACAGCTCTTAAATAAGTTTTGAGCAGGTTTCAAATCTTTGCACTCTTTTTCAGAGCCATAAACAGTGTACAGCGCTGCAAATAGCTTGATATGGAATGGGGGTTTAACCTACTTCTTTAAAAAGAAGAACATGAACAGGTGTGTTCTTAATGTTGTCAGTTTTCTGTCATGATACTTTTAAGGAAAACTCTTGGTTAAGTAAGACCTGACTGAAAGATAGCACTGCTTGGGCTCTCCAACTGCAAATGAGCATCCACAAAGCTCACATGCCTTGAAGCTACAAAAGATTATCCTTTATTCTTCATCTCTCTTTGCCCTTTGGAAATGCTAACCTACTGTATATAAAAACTGTGCATATCTTGACTGGTGAAAACCAGCACCAAACACCTCCAAACGGTTTTCCTCTGTGTTAATTTGCTTCTTGGCAGTTGCTATTTTTAAATGCCATTGCTCTACACTTCCACAGTTGAGCTCATGTGTAGGATCAGATTTTACATTCAAATATTCAGCTCAAAGAAAAAAGAGATCGAAAAATGTTTGTCCTATGCATATCAATCTCAACTGCCACTTCCCAACTCTTAAACTGAGAGCTAAATCAATCTCTCAATGACAACTCAGGTTGCTTGTCATCAGCCCACATAGACAGCATGTGCCGGCCACGGGCAGAGCTGCAGCAATTCTCAGCAACAAGCGCGACTAGAACTGGGGGGAAACTCTGGTCTTGGCTTTACTGGCTTACCATATTCAGACCACAGCCATGGACTGGGCTCCATGACAAATCGCTTATTTACTACTTTATTATTTAAAGGAAATGAGGATGCAAAGCCAAAATCGAGAATACAGGGAGTTCGCATTCTAAAGCTACAATTCCGTTCATAAAGAATAATGTATTTTTAAAAATCCAAATGTTTTTGTGGGATGCTTAAAGGACTGTTGAGCTCTTTTCAGAATTATTCAAATTGTGGATCTTGAATATTTTTCAAGTTTGGATGTAAGGTCTTTGAGTGTCTGTAACACAGGAACATAGCTTAAAATACACACTTTTAAAAGTGTAAGTGTTTGAGAATAGGCAGGTTGGAGGGAGGATTTCTTGATAGATCTGTAGATAAGAGCTTCTCATTAGGCATCTACCTGTTTGTAATTTCTCTGAAATTCTAACCTCTTTCAAAAAATTTTCAAGACTTCTTTTGCTTTTTTTATTTGACCTTAAAAACAAAAAATCATAGCAGATTATAAATAAACTAATACATTTGTAGAGTGTTTGCATTATTAATAAAAGAAGCATCACCTCAGTGGCTGTTTGTCTAATCACAACACATGTACTATAAATAATGAAAAGAAGGACATCTCCTGACCTCAAACAAATAGTTTTCTTTCTAACTTAAAGAAATTACTGAAAGGCAGGAAGCTATATGCAGAGGTTACTCTCAAGAGTTTACTGTGGGTGATTAATCAATACCAGGGAAAGGGACTAATCCAGGTGGGTTTCTTGTGCCATAGAAATCCATGACATCTTCCTTTCCTGAAAAGCCCAAAGATACGGTGAAAGAGGAGTTGGAAAGAAGAGTACAAAGTAGATAGGAGCTTACACAGCTGTAAAAACAGGTTTGGGAGGAGACAACCTGGACATATTTCACACATTCAGTTTACCTGTGTGTATGCATGAAGCTTAACTCAGTTTAACAAAGCCAAGTGCGAGGATCTACACCCAGGTTGGGACAATTCCAGGCACATCTATAGGTGGTTAGACAGAAAGGTGATTGAGAGCAGCCCTGTGGAGAAGCACTTGGGGGTGGTGGTTGATAAAAAAATTCAACATGAGCCAGAAGTGTGCTCTCAAATCCCAGAAAGCCAATGGAATCCTGGGCTGCATCAAAAGAATTTTGGCCAGCAAGTTGAGGAAGTAGATTCTCCTCTTTCACTTTTCTCTTATGGGACCCCACCTGAAGTACTGCATAGAGGTCTGATACCACAACATAAGAAGGACATGGAACTGTTGGAGCAAATCCAGAGAAGGGTTACAAAATGGTAAGGGGACTGGAGCACAGCCCCTTTAAAAGTAGGCTGCGCAAGTTTCACAGAATCACAGAATATTTTGAGTTGGAAGGGACCCACAAGGATCACCAACTCTTAAACAGCACCACTGCCTCCCTGGGGGGAATTGAACCCCGGCCTCCCAGGTGAGAGGCAGGACACTCGCCACTGTGCTAAAGTGAATTATGAGGCTGTTCAGCCTGGAGAAGATAAGGATTACATGGAGACCTCATGGCAGCCTTTCATTATCTGAAGTGTCCCTACAAGAAAGCTGGAGAGGGACCCATGATCAGGAAGTGTATTGATAGGACAATGAACAATGAGTTTGAACTTAAAGAGGGTGAATTTAGGTTCGATATATAGAAGAAATTCTTCAGTGTGAGGGCAGTGAGGCCCTAGAATAGTTTGCCCAGGGAAGTAGTGAATTTTCCATCCCTGTCAGAGTTCAAGGCCAGGTTGCATGGGATACAAACTGGTCTACTGGGAGGTGTCCCTACCCATGGCAGAGGGGTTAGAATAAGATGATCTCTGAGGTCCCTTCCTACCCAAATCGTTCCATGATTCTATATAGAAAATAACACTGTGCAGGTAAAGCCACTCCAGCATATCCTAAACATGATCAGCTTACTGCAACATAAAGACTGATCAATGGGTCAGTTCATCTGATCTGCTTTTTGTGATCTATGACATAGTTATTTTCTGTGAATCTGAAAGCTGAACTAAACCCTAGCAAAGGGAAAGATCACCACCTAGGGCAGCAGGCAGTAGATAATCACAGAAGGACAGTAATCAACACTGGTAGAGTTGATAGACCTGAATTCCTACATGGATGTTTAAAGAACCACTGTTTCAGGTACGTATTATTCAAGTTATTATTCTACAAGTTGTTAAAAGCAGAAATGGGTAGGTTAAGCCTGTATGTAATCTGACAACAGTGCTGAGCAATCTAGTCTTAAATGACATGTAATTTAATCATTTTAGTGGCCTGTGTCTCTTTGTGTATAAGGATTAAACCCTTCCTTAACACCACAGCTAAACATGTTCACAAAAGGCAAAGTTCACAGCAAGAGTTCTTTAATTAAAGAAGAGAGTGTATTAGCAAATAAGGCAAGCTTTTAATTGCAATTTCACAAACATCTAATAATATAAAGAGAGTATTACATAGAAATTACATAGTGCTGCCATGATACTATTAATCCTTGTGTTTATTTTTTTTTAAAGAGGAGAATTCAGTTTCAAATTAGTTAATATCATAAAGATGGTAACTTATTCAAGTCCTGTCCTTATTTTCATGGCTATGGAAGCACATGGTTTTACTAGAAAAGTGAAAAATTAAATTCTTCCAGTATTTCTTTTTTCCTTTTAAACATACAATTGACTAAATTCTGACCTTGGTTACACCCGTATAACTTCAGAATTGTATAGAAGAAACTAACAACAAAATGGGACCAACTCTGTGAGCCTACTTCTGCTTATGTTTAATTGAGCTAACCAAGTAGGACAAGGTTTTGTGTAGAAAGGACTTTTGCATTTGTTTTTATTGTAAAATCATTTTTTTCCCATCTCCGCCTCACTTCTTTTAAAAAAAAAAAAAAAAAAGACGAAGCAAGCAGGAACAATGGTAATTACATTTTGTATGTAGTAACAATGGGCAGGGAGATGGGGAGGCATGGAAAACAGGCCCCTGCAGAAAACGTGTGGAGGATGAAAACAAAGTTCTCCTGAGATGGATAGAAGTTTCTGTTCCATAAGCTTTGAAATGAATGGTTCAGATGTTGTGAACACAATGGATAGTAATGATGATTACTTTTGCCAATGCCTATGGTGATGTTATAAGCTAATTATATTAGTCATTTACGCAAAGGCAAGATGCCTTTGATAACTACTATTTGGAGCAACAATTCAGCATGTTGAGTCACTGTCAAGTCACTCTTAGAGACAGACTCCTATTCAACTTACACCCAAATGAGTCTTCAGCAACTTCGTTGAACAGAGCAGCTTTACTCTGCATTTAAACATTTACACAAAAACCCAGTTTGGGCTATTTTTTCATGAATATGTACATTCCTTTTATTTTTCACACACCAGTTTGACCTAATCAATTAATCCACACTTTGTGGGATTACATTAGCGCACATAATGTATCTGAAGATACCTGATGCCCATAAAAAAGATTGGTCTCCATTTAACTTTATCTATTTTGACATTTACTACTCTGATTCTTTGGACTCATTAATTTCTCATTAAATGATAGGCAATCCACATGCATTACTCAGTGGGGAACATAAGCACCAAAATACTATTTATATAACTGAAAAAGTTCTCCTTTAATTCCTTCTTGAGAAATATAACTAAGCCCTAGCTTTTCATGAAAATCTAAAAGTGTTCATCTTATTAGCAAATCAGGGTCATGTCCACAAATCTCATCAAATTCCCCCAGGGTATGAACAACATTTCAGAGAGAGGAAAAAGGAAAATTAAAGTTAATGCCTGGTGATTTTAAAGGATTTGTCTCCTGAGTTTTCTAGATGTTTCTGTACCATTAGAGGATGACAGACATGGCAGCCAGCTACCTATTTTAATATTCCAAGTAACTTTCTCTTCTGTAGCTCAAGATTTGCTTGTTGAGAGTGAGACTGGGAGAACATTTGAGCCTTCAGTCTTTGGACCCACTAGTCAAAGACCCCTCTGAGTCTTCATCCAAAATGATCAAGACTGGAGAGAAGCCAATGAGTTGGTTTAATTTGACTTCTAACACAGATGCTTACCAAGGTCTCTGCCAGCAAAGCTCTATTATCCCTTGTGAAATCTTTCTGTTGGGAAGTGGAGGACAGACAGTGCAGGAGATATCTACCAACTTTGTGCTGGCAAATAAATCTTCAGCACACAAGTCTATTTTCTTAAAAACAGGTAGGGCATAAAAGGGCTCTTACTCAAGACAGGACCTTTTCTCTGGGTCCATAAGTCTACAGGTCTACAAGGCCATAGGTGTCATAAAAATTTTCTAAATCTAGAAATCTAATATGGCTGAAATGGTAGTAAAGTGAAATTTCTGAGTCCTCACAAGTTACTGTATCTTAAAAGTCAATAAGACAAATGACAATCTTTGTACACATTTCAAGAGTTGCACATACCACACGCTGCTCTGGATTTGACTGATCTGTCTTCCTAAGACTAAATGTTCCAGAGCTTGCCAAGCTAGGAGCTCAAAATTATCCCCTCCTCAAATTCTTAGTAAGCAAAGCCTGATTTATGCCTTCCAGGTTATCTGGGATTCTTTACATATTCATTAATCTGATTTCTCAATAACTGCACTATAGTTTTTAGTTTCAGAAAAAATAAAATAACACCTGTGATGAATTGTCTTTGTTTTCAGTTTCTCTCTTGAACTTTGACATCTTAATCCATATTAACCCAAGCCTTTCAGACTTTGCATATATGACTACTATTGTGACTAGAGTCCATCAAGTCTTTATTAATATCCACTGAATACTTAAATGTGATATTGCAGGGAAGATCAGAACTGTCATCACTGTTAATAGGAAGTAGAAAGAGATTTTCAGAGAACTGAGTCAGGACTTCCTCAGACTCAGGTCACTTGAGGCTTGTGGTGCTGTGCATCAGGAAAGTCTCCAGTAAGAAGAAATAGTAATTCACATGGCAAATATACAAGAAATAAAATTCAGAAATCATTTCTGGTCTCTGTTCTGCTCACTTTTATGAGTCAGTAATTTTTACAAGTTACCTTTATTGCATGTTTCCACTTCATAAATCATTGAAATTGTTTTCAAGCACAGAATTGAAGGAGGCACTGTTAGCATACAGTTTCTACTAATTCTTATATTCATTAATCCCAAGCAACATGCAAGTATCATCAGCAAGAAAGTGTTTGTGTTTATATATAAAATATGTACAATAACTATAATAATTTTTATAGCAAAATTTATTTCAAACTTAGTAATTGTCAAGATCACTGACCACACAATGCTCTTTACTTCACAAATCATTGTTCATTTTCCAGCATTTCAACTGGCTGCTGTTGCTTTTGTTTCCCCTCAATGGGTCAGTTCATTGTTTGATTCCTTTGAACTTTGCCTGGTGACAGGTGTTTAGAGGTGGATAAATAGGGACAATAGCATAACACACATTTCATGAAGAAATGACTTTTTGAAGGACAGTTTCAGGAGCTTGAGTTTGAAATGCTACCTGAGTGAATATGGATTACAGGAGAGGACTTGATTCTTAACCTATGGGCTTTTTGGGCTTGCTAATTTAGAAAGACACTTTAAAGCCTCTCCTGGAGGATCTTTGTTATTTGTACTCTCTTTTATCTAGAAAAGCATTTGATGTCATTTTTGCTTCAGAGAAAAGACCTTCTGAGTTTTAAAGTCGGAAGAAGACTCCTCTGTTGGATTGCTTTGTTGTTGGGTCTCTATGACTTCCTTAACTTTCAAATTCTAACTGTTCATATTTATAAATCTTGACTGCTGGTCAGGAGTTTTAGGAGTTTTTTGAACAGCCATTATGCTGTGTAATCCTACCTGACACTTGCCCAGATAAGATTGGCATCCAGATGTGCAGCTGCAGTTTGAGATCCATCAACACTAAAAATCTCGACTTTTCAAATTTTGTCAAGACATTGATTAGTTACAAACTGTTTTCTTTACAAATATCATAGAACCAGTGTAAAATTTACTTCTTGTAATATGTTGGTATTTCCGTTGTTTGTGTCTTGTCAAATCAGGAATATGGAAATGGAAGAGAAAATGGAAAAACAGAACAAAACTTAAGACCATATAAAATATTTCATTTTCATCCTCCCAATTTGGCAGCAGTCATGGTAACATGCTAACTGGCACAAACATGGCATAATGAGAAATCACAAAGATTTTCCATGTGATCCACATCCTAATAGTTTACCATCTTACTAGGGCATACTATTTTAAAGGCAAATTATTCTGAAAGCAAAGTGTACAAAAACGCATGAAGGCCATGTTGTTATGGGATCTGAATGGTGAAATGAAAGTTTAGTTCAGCTCAGTCCAAGTGGAGTTAAGGGTTCAATTTTTTGCTGGTAAGGACATGGACTACGCAATTATATTATCTTTTCTTCTCTCCTCCCAAATAACTTCTTCATTCATTGTCCTATTTCAATCCAATCTGAAATGTCAAAGACATGTTCCTATATAATTCCTGAGAAAGTGAAGGAGAGTAGTGTCTCTAGTACAGGAAGACACAGTTTGGCTCCCTCACTCTTTGTCAGGCTGACAATGCAGCATGTACCTTGCCTTGCAGCTTCCCTGCACCTAGGGGATTGATGTCACATGGGAAGGGGAAGAGATTAATTCAGTTTGGGGATTTAAGAAACGAAAGCATTGGATCTCATTCTGAGAACAACAAACCCTCCTCCCCCTGCCACCTCTATGTCAGTCAGCTTTTCTTCCAATATATAATAATATTAATCCTTTAGAGTTCTCAGCTCTATCTGGCAAGTCCTAAAATTCTCTGATATAGAGGACCAGTTTGTGATTTCTTTTTTCCACTCTTGCTCACTTAAGTAGTCTCATTAACCTCACCATTCATGTAAGCCACCTGCTGTTTGCTTGAGCAAAGAATGCATAAAAGTGAGCAAGAGCTTTGGGAAAAGTAAAATTTCTTCTACTTATACAGTTCACATGCCCAATGCTGCATATATTGTTAACAATGGCACTACAAGCACTTCCCATAAAAGAACACTTAGGACCGGATTCATAGCTTTTCAAATCAATAAGAGTCTGATTTCAACAGAATTTTGGATCAAAGCCATAAATAGCAAACCACTTATAGAACCCAGCCTTTTACAAAATGAACGATTGCTAGTAGGTGTATCACCAACCTTCAGCATTTTAACACCACACCCTGACATATGCAATTATTCATTATTCTGTGGGAAAAAGACCTTTATATGTAAATCCTGGGAATACAGCAGATTAAAATCAAGTAGAGTACTTAAACACATTTGTAATAATTAATAAAAAATTACAAACAGGTGAGAGA
This sequence comes from Pitta sordida, assembly GCA_013390025.1. Classification (NCBI taxonomy): domain Eukaryota; kingdom Metazoa; phylum Chordata; class Aves; order Passeriformes; family Pittidae; genus Pitta; species Pitta sordida. Next base: position 150,628 of record WEKX01024435.1, read on the forward strand.
GGATAACTGCCTCTGAAACATTTATTCTACTAGTAATTTTATTACCATTGAATTCTTGCCAGCCAGGAAACACCTAGAGGCTCATGTTTCACACCCAGTATTGCAGAGGTGAAAAGGTAGAACATTCTGCCTTAACAAGTATGCAAAGAGTAACTTCAAGCGGAAACAAGTTTAGCACCCAGCTCTTATTGGCTCAGCCACAGAGAAACTCTCCATAATAACTCACTCAGTTGCACAGCTTCTGTGAGACTGCAAGCTTCTTCTTTGGCTCTTGGCTGTGGGGAGGCATGTGACATGCATGCACTCTCCCCAAATCCACTTGCCCTGGGAAGATTTCCCCTGCTTTTTCTGCCTGACTCCCTGCCATATATATATTTATATATATTTATATAAAAGCATATCACAAGTTTATACAGTTAATCCTCAGTACTTCACAGTTCCTCTCTTGTGGGTTCACCTCTTCGCGGGATGTTTTCTCCATGATAACAGAAGTCTGTTACACAGTGTATTTGCGATTGCACCTGCACTGACAGTCACGAATATCCAAAGATATTCGTGGCTCAGAATGCTGCAGCACAGCTGCATCCACCCACCCGTGCCAGCACTGGCAAGGCTGCTTTTGTTGAGGGTTCTTGGGGCACTGGTGGAACTCTGCTCTGATATCAGTCAAGGGTCCATCAGAAGTCACTACTGCCACCATCTACACCATGATCGGCAGCGGCATCTGCACACACAGATTGCCCAGCATCACCACCCAAGAGACAGCGGGGCCACAGCGGGGCCAGTGGACACTCCCCCTCTTCCATCAGACGGGGATCATGCCACTGCCCGCTTCCTGAGCAGCAGTGACTGGAGCTGCACACACAGCCTTCCCAGGCATTGCCTTCCTAGTGACAGTGGGGCCGGCGGGACAGTCCCCCTCTTCCATCGGGATGGGGTGGTGCTGCTGCCCCCATCCCCGAGACAGGAGCCCGCCTTGCCCCAGCCCCAGCTCCGGGAGCTCGCCACCCCAGTCCCCTGTAGAGGACCTCATCCTGTCCTCCCACCCCGCCTCCCCCAGTAAATTTAAGGAGAAATGTAAACAAAAATCAGTATCTGCAGAAGCGCTAGGTCAGGGATGTTGCTGGAGCCAGAATAAGGGTTGAGTAGGACCTGCGACAGGTCTTACAATTCTAGATTGGGTCCAACACTGATAGTCTTGCACTTCTGAGAGCCAAATCAGCTACCAAAATTCCAGTGCTGCATGATCTTCTATGTGTTGTTTGTACTGGCCACTACCAGCATCACCCATTCCGGGGGCTGGGGTGGTTGCAGGGCAAGGGATGGATACCCAAGTCTTTCTTTTCACGGCAAGGGCCCCCGCTCCCACTGGCCACAGCACAGGGCTTGTCCCCCCAGTGCCGGATGCAGGACAGCTGGGCTGGTGTCCCTGGGGTGGCCCTGGCATAGCATTGTTTCCATGGAAACAGGCAGTGGGCCACCAGTGGCTGCCCAGGCACTGTCACAGCTCATCCCTATGCCTCCCCACTCACAAACGAAATGAGGTGAGGCGATTGTTCACAAGCACAGTGCTGGCTTCATGTTATAAAATTAGGACTGAGTTCCTTGCTGGCTGTTGAACCAGGCATTAGGTGTCTACCTTGGTTCTGGGGGAGCCAGATATTAGGTGGCTATCCCAGTGCCCAGCTGTCGGCCCTGCCCCGCTGTGTCCACTGGGGCTGGGAGCTGTGGTCACCGTGCAGGCTTGTGCTGGTTACTGGGTTTAAACCCATTTTGCTGCCGCTGCCAAAAGCCATGTAGTGGCCATGACCACCCCGGCCATTCTCAGGGAATTTTAGGTGTGACTCTCAGAGCACCTGCTTGGCGAATGACTGTGCCAGCACTGCTCCCATGGTGATGGGCTGTTGCAAGGACCTGGCCTGGCACAGCCAGCTGCTCGCTCCTGCTTCCGCCCAAGCAGGGAGGCCCAGCCAGCGGGGAGTCCATGGGGGCAGAGTGCGCCGCAAGCTGTGTTTAAACAGGCACTTGCAGGGTTCCAGAGGCAAGCGGGTTCCTACACATCCCCCCTGGGGATGAGTTACACAGTTATGTAAGATTTACACTGTCTTGGATTAGACATGGTGCCCAAGACCAGACACCATGTCTACCCCGAGAATGGTGAGACCAGGTCTACCTACCCAGAGAGATGCCGGGACAGTGGCGTGGGCAGTTCCCAGTGCCAGCAACCCCAGCTGAGAGCAAAAGAGGGTTTTTTTCTCATCACGGGTTGGCTGCAGTTGCTGGGAACCACCAACACAAAAACTAACGCACAGCGGGGCAGGGCCCATAACCCCAGTGCAGGGGGAGAGGAGTGGGCAACTCGGGCAGCCTCATCCCACCATCAGCATTTCCAGACGAGCAGAAAAGGGGCTTTTCTTGGTGTGAGATGCCCACAGGCACTGGGAGCCACCGACACAAACACTGACACCCAGCGGCATGGTGCCGACACAGCACTGGAGCACGCCAGGACTGACAGGGGGTGCTGTGGTGGGTAGGGCATATTTGCATTTTAATGAGATGCCTAGCATCACAGAGTGAGGGCTTCACAGGGGAGGAGAGACTCACAGCCTTGCAATAATCGAGGGATGACTGTATTTGAAGAGCACTAGCTACAGAACTACATTATAATCATGAAGTTTACAAACTGCATCTTTTCTAAACCAGCAACAAAATGTTGTGGTGGAATAATTATTCTCTTTATTTTTAAAGAATAAATCCTTCTGTTGTAATATACAATACAACCCAGAGGCATAGTGATCTCTCCAGATGACAGTAATTCGCACTATCCTTATCAAAAATGACAGTTGTTCATTTAGAGCAGATTGCCATAGTAAGGCACGAGCTGAAAAGCCAGTTTTGTTCTGTCACGATAGGAACCTATCCCAAATCAGGGTACACTAATATTTTTCTTCCGTGAAAGCAAATAAAATAAATCTTTTTCACTTCTCCCTGAAACTTAGATGTCTGTTAATATTGTGAAGTTGACTGGAAACCTAGATCACAGAATCACAGAATATTCTGAGTTGGAAGGGACCCACAAGGATCATCGAGTCCAACTCTTAACACTGTCTCCCTGGCAGGAATCGAACCCGGGTCTCCCACACACCAGGTGGGGACACTTACCACTGTACATAAAGTAGAGCAGATAAAGTTGATCTAAACAAAGGAAACACTAAAATATTTGCTTGGCTTCAGCCAGATCCCTTCTTCACCTGTAAATATAGGGTCTTAGACATACCTTTATTTAATATCCAGAATTATTCTTATTTAGGATATGCAAATAAACAAGTGTTAGGTATTTTTGCATTAATGTTGGTACATGTATTTCTTCAGCAAATGTTCTGTAATGGTGATAGAAAAAAACGTATAACAATAAACTCTTAAAATGGCATTCAAAATACTTCTGTACCATGTCTGACATCATCTCTGCCATGAGAAAGAATTGTGTTTGATTTTTGCTTTTTAAATACAAGGCCACAACATTGGCTTTAATGCAGATAAAAATATTGGCACCACTATTGACATTACTGCAGCTAGTACCACATAATCCTCTTGCCCAGAGGACTGGCACAGATGCAAGTAGATATACCTTGAAAGGAACTGGTTACAGACTGAAGTCAGTCCGATTTGGCCTAGAAAGAACAAGGTTTAAAATAAGCACAGCAAAATGGCATTTTTAATGCCAGTCTATATCATCTAGCTCCGCAAACTGCTCTTGTATTCTTTCCCTGGGCAAAACAAAAATGTAGAAAATGAACACACACTTTAGTATGATATATTTGCATGATCATAGTCAAAGCACTGAAACCAAACACAGCAAACAGGGAAAAGGAAAACCTTCCACTAAACCGATGGTAGCATGGAAAAAAACCAGATGTTTTGGGCACACAAACATCTCTTAAGATGGAAATAGAAGCTTTATATTTAAATTTATTTTGTAATTGTTCAAGTAGAGACTGTGAGCAATCCTATGGTGCTGAGGTGACCAGTGACATTACAGTGAGCACAGCCCTGTAGTAATCCAGACTCAGTCATGCTTCAGAAAGGTTTAATGAACCCAATTATGAATTAACAAAAGTAATTAAATAAATTAATCTGTTCACAAGTAATTCATAGAACTGGGAAAGGCAAACTAGTAAGATGAGTCGATAAACTATATACATGGGTGACAGAGAATCCATCTAGCTGCATGTGTATATTCACAGAATCACAGAATCACAGAATCAGTAAGGTTGGAAAAGACCATAGAGATCATCAAGTCCAACCTATCACCCGTTACCTAATCTAATCTAGTCAAACCTGTTACCTAACCTGACCTGTTGCCATCCTACTACCAACACATCATCCTACCTATAACACACTACCCTAATATCTAGGTCATGTCACCAAGAACTTCATCCAACCTTTTCTTAAACACCTCTAGGGACGGTGACTCCACCACCTCCTTGGGCAGCCCATTCCACTGAGAGATCACCCTCTCTGTGAAAAAGTTCCGCCTAATGTCAAGTCTAAATCTCCCCTGACGCAGTTTAAGACTGTGTCCTCTTGTTCTATCACTGGTAGCCAGAGAGAAGAGACTGACACCCAGCTGACTACAACTTCCCTTCATGTAGTTACATTCGTTACATTGCTCAAATTTAATTTGTACCAGTAAGAAAGGAGGAGCCTTATTCCCTATAATCTTGCACATGATGAGATCATTTTCATCTGTGCAAAGAAAACATGGGGTCTTACCCCATCAGAATCCTGCATTCCCACTTAAGCATTTTACATCTACTACACACACTGGTCTAACTGACCAGACATATTATCACCCCAGGCATATTGTCAGCCTGCATATGGAGCTAGCCAGGATTAGCTGAAAGATACAGCTGAAATTATTTTTATAAATAGGAAATGCATAGCAGGAGGGTGTGGAGAAAATGCTGGTTTATGACATTAAAGGCAGTTTAGTATTTTTATATATATATATGTAGGGAGAATTTATACTTTGTTATAATTTGTTAGCACTCTGGACACATCATTTTTCATCATGTACTTTGAATGAGAGAAAGATATACTTTATAAGAATCCTCCATGCTTATATTATAGCATCATTCTCTCTTAATAGCCTTCTGGCTATCCACATGCTTCATAGTAGAAATTATCTGCCAAAATCACTTAATGCTGAAGATATCGTGGGACTGCAGGAAAAAGTCCACATTATAGTTTATCTTCATTTTTTCTTCATTTTCTTTATTTTTCCATCAATCACAATAGTTGATTCCTTAATAGTGCCCTTGAGAATCCCTACCAAGAAAGCAGAAAGTCCACAGACTCTCTCTCAGTCAGATGTTTTCAAGCGTACTCTGAGGATCTTGTAAATCTTCTCTAATACAGAATGGATCATTCAGGTCTCAAAATGTTTAATATAATCCCTCCTCCAGTCAGTCAAAGGGACTACAATCCTCAGAGTTGCAGCCCTTCCTCTAATTTTCTGAGGTTTTGAAAATGTCGAGGCTAATCTAAGATTCACATAGGGTTTTTTAAAATAAGTTGTTTGACCTTTGTGTTTCACAGATATTCTGACTGACGCAAATCAATTATAAGGAAAGTTTGTCACCATTTCTTTTTCCCTTGGGATATTCATTGTCTTTCCTACTTCTACCAGAAACGGCTTTTAAGACGTGAACATCTATAGTCATTGCTGATCTGACCTCAAACCATACTGCAGCTGCAGATTATCTGTAGCTGCAGCAGCTACAAGTTCTCTCCTGGCTGAATGCTGGCAGAAGAAATTTCTTCCCTTATAACCTACAGGAATTGCCATGGTAAGGTATCAGTTGTAAGAATGATACCCAACTCCTGTGAAATGTTTTTCATTAACAGCTTTCATGGAGTTTTACAAAGGTGAGGCAATATTACTGTCATGTTATGTACTCAAGGTCACCCAGCAGGTGAAGGGTAGAGCTGGAAACCCAGACTTGGTTTTATAAGGCCACACATAGGATACTAACCTTATTAACATGACTCAGTGTTGTTCAGCAGATTAACCAATCAATCACACTTTTTCCATTTTCCATTGTAATACTGGCTCTGATACCCAGTCCCTCTACTAGGGATCTACTAGGGAGTAGTATCTACTAGGGACTACCTCACCCCTAGGTTAAGCCACTGAGAAGAATCACTTTGTACAGGCTAATGTCAAGGGGGTTTTATCCTCACATGCAATTTAGGTTTTCATCATTTGCTTCCTGACTTTTACACTTGCACAAGGATACATATATTTAATAATCAACTTTTTTAATTTATAACTTACACTGACAAGTCCTAATTGATACAATCTGTACATTTGCACCCAAAAAGAGAAATTACAGTGCAAAATCAAGTATTGCACCTTTCAGGATCTAAATATGCATACACAGAACTACCCTTCGGAAATATGACCTACAATGATGCCAGATGATACAAGATAAGTCTCTAAGTCTCTAAAACACCATCTTATTTTAAATTGCCATTTAAGTATCCTAAAATAGGAGCAAACATTCACAGACCACATTATGAATAATATAATTCAGCTAAATTTGCCAGGAGGCTGGAGCAATTATCTCATTGACCCAAGACCCAAAGCTGGTTCTCTATTTGCTTATTCTGGCTGAAAACCAGTAAGTTACATCTACAAAGAATACAAATAAGATTTTCCAGCATTTCACAATAATAAGGCCTGAGCAGGGTCTTCCAACAGTTTTCAGTGTCATTCCAAGTGTCACACCACTGTGTTCTGGCAGCATCGTGTACATGGAGCATATGTGACTCAGCAAAACATTTCCCTAGATTTCAGTGCAATCAGATTTTGATGGAGATACACCTTTGAATATGAGCCTAGCAGCTGAGATACTGACACAACACTGATCCTCAGGAAGAATGTCTGCAACATCTTATGAATTCCAGGAAGGGTCACATGTGATTTTCCATTTTCAGATGCCTTGCTACAATTGGCAGAAGGCAGAAAGAGAAAGGCTATTGGAAGACAACCTGTAATTTTATCCAGGTTTGACTCTAAAAACATCATCTGAAGGTGACAGGATAATCTAAAGACTCTCTCAAAGAGAACAGCTTTTTTACTCAAAAGTATAAAAACACTACTAATACTTACTGAAATTCTCATTAACTTTTCACCTTTATTGTCCCTCTTCTACCATCATTATTGAGCTTATAAGCTAAGACATTATCTTTCAATAGCATGTCTAACATGGCCATTACTACAGTATTTCTAGATTATTAGGAAAGGCTTGGATCTTTCTTTACATTTCTTGATTATAAATGATGAGACTGACAAACAGGTTGTATGAATCCTTGCAGGTATTTTGTCTTAACGAACAAACCTTGGGGACACATTCTTTTCAATACATATATATCCTTGATTTCCTATTCTTCATACTTTCAGTGGAGTTACTTGAGAAGTAGCAGGTAACATCCAAAAATTTCAAATATGTTTTTCTCTTTCATAAAGAAAAGTTGCAAGAAAAATACAGAAATAAACGCCTATGTAAAAAGCACGGACTGTGAAAGGGGAAATATCTTTAGCAGGAGAAGATTTTGCAAGTCTTCATAATTTTACTACATTACAGACAAAGTTACTCTGCCATCATTCTGCAAAGATTTAACACCTAGCCTGAGTGTCATGGAGAACCCTGACGTTTCCTCATACAATATAGCACCATTACAGAAACACCTGTGTTAAAAATAGCTTCAAGCTTACCTACTCTGAAGTATTCTTTAGCTGTTGAAATGTTTCTTTTCTTACTTGATGCTTTAGTACTTTCATTATGTTCCAGATCACTGCTGTGGCAGCAAAACCATAATCATTTTCCTCCTGTTTATCTGACAAAGGATAGTAGTACTCCTGCTTAGTGATAAATAATTTCATTACAACTGTAACAGACACACACGGAAGTGCCTTAAATTGGAACGAAATAATCCACAGTGCAACACTTATTCATTTTGTGTTTGCTTCCTTGCCCTCACAGAATGATGCCCTCACCATGATCCTCTCCCAAAAGTACATAGCACCATGTTGATCCGTAGCAGTAAAGCCACTGACCAGGGGGAGATAATTCTTCTCCATGGCACTCACTGCTACCCCAGTGTCCTCAATGCCTACAATACTGATGGGGTGGAACAGTAAGTCCAGCCCAAGTCCTGGCATATACACAAGTTGCTTCTAAAGACAGGAGTCAAATTTTTCCCAAGAGGAGTGAGGAAGAGTGTGACAGAATTGAGCTGAATAAACTTCAAATATATGAAAATCAAACAGTTCTTGGTGACCAGAATAGACTCACCCTGTCTGCTACCGTGCAGGAGCACAAAATAACAAGGTTCTCCTTGCAATGGTTGTCAAGAGTGTTTCCTATTTCGGGAGGAAATAGTCAAGCAGCAAAGCTCATACATCTGTCTTTTACATACAGCTCTTCACCCAATTCAGTATGGATACATTTGAAAGGTCAGAGAAGTGCAGAGTGTTGAAAAAGGGCAGAGTCCATCCAATCACTCACAGCTGTAGAATTCAATGAGATAGCATCAAGTAAGGCATCAAGGTGATGCAGCTAGAGAAGTATAAAGATTTTCACTTTTCACCTTTGTCCTGGTGGCTGTTAATGCAGAGTAGAGCCTGCCCTACAAAAGAGTTTCTTAATGTATAGTAGGATGACTAACACCTAAGACCAAAGAAAAACTACCAACAGTCTCCTTCCTAGGAACAGCATATTCTTGATTCTCGTTCAGTACTTTATCCTCCAGCTGTTTCAACTGATTAGTCAAAGAAACATTCCCTGTTGACATAAAATGTGAGGCAAAAACAAGTGTATAAATGAATAATTATTTCCAACATTTGCAATGAGATTGAATTCTTATTGGATTAGGAAAATAACAGGATTTAGTGGAGTCATTTATGCTGTAACTCTTATAAAAATGGACAGTGCATGTCTACATATCATATTACTATCTCTATAGTCCATCTAGCTATAAACATTTAAATATTTTATCTATCCATCACTAATACATTTCTGGTTTCTTCCTTTTTAATACACTACAGGTGAGTGTCTTTGCACTCCTCTGTATAGAACATATGACACAGCTGTTATTGCCATAAGTGAACAAGCATTTTTCAGCATGAGCTGATTTCCGTTTCTTTTAACTTTCCTAGATCTGGGGATCTGCCTTTTAAGTCTCGGGCACATACACAAAATGCCTCTACCGCTGTATGATGCTGGATTCATTGCAAGCATTGGCAGTCCTCATTGCAGTGTCACTACGTCTTCCTGGGGAAAAGAAAGGAACAAGAAAGGATTATTTGTGAACCTATATATGTACCACTGTATTGTTTGTGTTTGGCAAAGTTTTTGTGGCAGGAGGGTTGTAGTAGGGGCTGTCCCATGCTGGACACAATCAGCTCCGTCAAGTTCCCCAGTAGGCACACCACAAGACACAGCTGGGCCCATCAGGGAGTTTGGGGTGTCTCTGTGAAAATATACATAACAAAGGGTAGAAAACACTGGACAGATAGAGGAAGGTGGTAATGGGGTGGAAGAGTAAGAAACAACAAAGGAAGCACCAAGGTCAGAGGAGGAGAAAATGGTTCTTCAGGTACCAGAGCTGATATTCCCCAGCAGCCCGACGAGAGCACCACATGAGTACAGATAAATATTCTTGAGGGAACTGAAGCCCAGGAAGAGCCCACATTGGAAGAGGTTTCCTCCTGAAGGATTGCAGTCCATGGAGACAACCCTTGTTGGAGTAGTGGAAAAGTGTGAGGAGGAAGGAGGAGCAGAGAGAAACCGTTATGTATTGATCACCATAACCAACACTTCCCATCCTCCCTGCAACACTCAGCAGGGCAGGAGTCAGGACTGACAGAGTGAAGTTGAGCCTGGGAAATGGGGAAGGAAAAGTGCTGTTTTAATGTTTGTGTTCTTGTTTCTCACTACTCAAATCTATTTAAACTGGCAATAAATTAAATTCATTTTGCCAAACTGAGCCTGTTTTTCCATCGATGGTGACTGGAAAGTGAACTCCCTGTCCTTGACCCGCAAGCTTTATCATTCTTGATTTTTTCTTATTTCTCTATCATTCCCTGCTGAGAAGGGGGAGTGCAGCTGCATAGGTATTTGGGTGTTAGCCAAGATTAACCCGTCACACCATTTGCAAGTTCTAGATTAATTTTTTCAGATGCTATGATGTACAGGTGGCTTTATGGTGTAGGATGTGTATCTCTTTTCCAGGCTAATTTCAAAAAGAATATCCTAAGTATTTGTTCCTTATTTATAAGATCGTTATAGACATTTGAATGGTGGAAAATAAGGTGAGTTTTTGGGTGTGTTTGTTTGGGGTTTTTTGTTGTGCACTGCACAACAATGAACTGCCTGAGGCCAACTTGACCTGGAGTTGATCAGGAGAGTTAAAAGTTAGATGGTGCTGGAAATCATAAGAGGATCAAACTAAAAAGAGGTGTTCCCAAAAAAATGTCTGCCTAAATCTCAAAGATTTTCCAGTTATAAAGTTAAATTAGAGTCACTAACTAAAGTTTTGTGATGTTGATGCTTCCATTCATAGGACAATCAGGCAAATTAAAACCACTGAACAAATCTAAGATTTTAGCAACGTTTTTAACTGCATGAAATATTTAACTAATCTTGAAACAAAAAATTCACTGTGGTTTTGAGTTTATTTTGCTTTTTAAAAATATATTTCCAGAAAAATCAAGCATGTATAGTATTGTACAGTATTTTTAAACTAGACAACAATAATATTAATTTTAAAGTATTGCAATGACAAATAAAAATATGTTCTGCCAACTTGTTTTCAAAATTAAAGAAAGCTACTTTTAGTTTGATGGGGTTTCAACAAGTAACTTGATAAAATTAAATCAAATTCTCAGAGTTATTTGGTACTGATGAACCTGACTTTTTCATGTGTAGGAGAAATACATATACTGTATCAGATGGAAAATATTGACAGACTCTACCTGGAGCCAGACTCACTGCACCTGGAGTGTTAAAGTGCTGGAGCTGCCACAAGGGAGAAATCTGGGCAAGGCAAAGGGATGGATCTGTGCTTCTTATTGATGCCGGTAATGTTGCTCAGGTCTTTTGTACACCAGACAAAGCAATAAAGCACATAACAAAATTAAATAAACAAAGTAAATATGCCCTTTGATGTCCTCTTATTTAGGTAAAGCTTCCAAAAAAGGATAAAAAAATTGTACCTTTTCTCCTTGGAAAGTGAATGTATAATTTCATTAATATTTCCCATACTCTTTTAGGTTTTGTGAACAAAGTAAAAAGCCAGGACAAAAAAAAAAGGTAGACAGAACAGAATATTAAACAGATCATAGCATATCTGGATTCAGCAAGTATAAGTCAGTATGTTCACCAAAACCATACTCCTGTTTTACTGCTAGAGATGACACACCTTTCACATTTGAACTTTTAAAGACTAGACCCTGCTCAGAAGCATATATTTAGCTTTAAGAATAAGGAAGATCTTGTAAAGTCTAGGAAATATTCTCATCCTCAAAGCTGAGCATGTACTTAAACACCTCACTTTGGGTTCCTAGAAAATTCCTGTCTCTCATGTTTCATAAGTACCATGTTCTCGTGGTTAGAATGATCCAAGTGTTGGTCTACAAGAGGTACCCAACTCTCATTTGTCAGCCTGGCTTAACCTCTGAGAGAATGGGAGTAGTTTTGGGTATAGAAAGGCAAGGCTGACTCAGACCACCAGATGACTGCATTATTGCAAGGAAATGGGGGTAAACGAGGAGGAAAGGAGGATGCACGATCCTACCCATATACAACTCCTAAAACCTACTGTCTTTTTTGAGGGAGAGAGGAAGTCAGGCAGCAATACCTCTAACAGCTCACAGCCAGAATGGGTAGAGGAGGAAAGAGGTGACAGAGGTGGAGCTGCTTCCATTTTTCAGCAAAGAAGAAAAGGAAAGAAGAAACCTTGTCACAGCCCGCTTTCTGTGCGACAGGGCAGGAAGGAAGATGGGAAAGAAGAACACAGGCCATCTGTTTACCCAGCACCCAGAAATCAATGAGAAGTACTAGAAGAGATGAGAATACAAGATGAGAGTCCTGACGTGGGATGCTGCCTCTGAAGCTGTCAAGGCTGGAACAGGCTGAACTAGGACATGAGCTTCTTTGGGCCTACTTTTCATCTCATTTGCTCTGGCATAGGATTTGCTTGCACTGACTATTGCCAGGGCTGAACTTGCGTCTCTTCTATGCTTGCAGTAACCATGACTGAATCAAGTCCAACTGACTCTGAATTTTTTCTGCCTTTTCTTACCCAAACACAAGCTCCATTTTGTGAAAGGCCAGTATGTTTTTCCTTTGTGATTTTGCTAGTGAAATTGGGTTTGCAGCAAAAGTTCCTGTAACCAAAGTCAATAGTATTATTTTCCTCACTTTCACTCACTTTTCTTTTATAAAGTAATATGAGGTTTTCTGGCTATCAGTAGATACTAAAAAACTTGATAAAGTCCACAATCAGTTTTCCATAGGAAAGGAACACAGCTGTGGAAACAGGTCTCTTACTGGTGGAAGGCAAAATTGCTACCAAGACAGGGGCTCTCAGGACCAAGTGGAGTCACCAAGTTTCCAAAGTCATGGAGCTCTGTAGGATCTCCCATGCCGATGATGTGAAACACATTCCTCCCCATCAGACACTCACACTGACAAACCTCTGACTCAGATTTTGGACGAAGCCAGTCCTGTGCTCTTTAGTGAGCCTTCCTGAATCCAAACGGATTCCATGTGGGCCCAGACTCTGGCTTCCTATACACACCTCTCTCCTTGAACAACTCATCCTTGTTTTCAAAAGTGTTCTCTTCCCTCTTTGGATAGATTGACAGTAACCCATGTCTATTTGGTGACCAAAATTCATAAGTATAATTCAAGTATCCAGGCTTGCAACAGCTAATCTCAAGAAGGTTGATTTAGATCAGAACAGACTCTCTGCTGAAAAGATGTCACACCATTACTTCATTTCCTCCACTGGCTTCCTGCTGGAGACAAAGTATAATTCAAGATTTCAGCCTGTATTTTCGAATGTACATATATATTTAGTCTGAATTATGCGTGGGATTTCTTTGTCCTCTGCAATTATGACATATTGCATCAGCTACTCTCTAGATGTGAACAGTGTATCTCCCCGTGCAGAAACGTGTTAGTGCATGAGACAGGATTTGGCCAGCAGCTGGTGTGTATAATTAGAAAGGAATTTACTTCTGGTATGCACAGGAGGACCATAGAGTCATTACCTCAAACACAAGATATATCCCCCCACATATCCCACAACATAGATTCCACCACATATCCCTAAATCAACATTTCAAAACAAAACAGCCTGAAACCAAAGCAAGCCATATGGATGGACAAATAAATGTATTTGCAAGTATAAGTGACAGACTAGAAACATTAGTTGCTTTATTCAAGATCAAGCTTTAACAAATACATCCAAAACTTACCTTTGTACTTCTTAAAACACTGGGGCAATATGTTTATCATGCATATACTTTGTCAAGTAGGTAGTGTCCACACTGCTGACATATGGGCACATACCTGAAGGCCAATCATAGGTCAAACACATCAATGTCACACTGAAGAAATCTCCATCCCACTGTGCTTATGAAAAGTGTTTATTTATACACTGAATATTTCCATGACTGAGAGCAGGTGGGATCTGGACATAGACATGTACAGTTTGCACAGTTTGCCTGAAACCTCTTACACAGGTTTTAAATTCTGTCTTAATTCCTGGTTTCACATTGATTTTTCATGAGCTTGAACATAAGAGCAAAAAAATTATGAGTCACTCAGTAAGAGTATGTTTTTCATAACTAGGAACTCAGATTTCAGAGAATCTGCTTTGGCTTTTGTATAGCTTGAAAAATTTACATTAAGTGACAAGTGATGCCATAGAGTTGAAGGACATAAATGTCAATATGTGATGCATGGTTTATATAGTCACAGACTCCAAAAAAGAACTGTAGTAGGGAAATTGAAGTGATTATTTTTTCAATACCTAGGAGAATCTTTGACTCTCATTTATCTCAGCAGGTGCTGCATATGCTCTGAACTTTTCAGTTGTTCTGAAAACAACTGAAAACTTGTAAGGACAAAGACACAACCTGAGTGGTGTCCTCTTTCAGATTTGGAAGGATTTACTCTAAATGTTTGTGAACAAACAATCTTGGATGTTTTTCTTCCTTCAATAAATGTTTAAAGAAATCTGTAAGGATGTATAAATGCCTCACTTCTCATCAGCTGTAGGATTCTGTAGCTTCTCCATACATTTGGAGGTTGGAAAATGTTTGTGTTACTGGTTAAGCTTGCCACAACCAAATTTGCATTGAGTCAGAGTTAGCGGTTCAGAAACCATCAGGAAAATGGATGTTTGTTGTTCATGCTGGGCTATGTTACCTCCATAGTATCATTTCCACCATGACTTGGTCTCCTTCAGCTCTTCCAAGTCTTTTCCATGTCAGTCCCCAGCTGCAGCTTCTCAGGGAGTTGTTCTGGTGGCCCACAAGAGATGAAAACAGCGTGTTCATCGTGAGTCCCTCCACCTCTATGGGAAGGGATGGACCTAAATGGAAAGACTGTCTGTGAATATGGTGCATATGGTTTGTACTTGAGATAAGACTTTAAATTATGGCTGAGGGCTCCCACTCTCACAAGCACTTCCAGCTTTAGCCTTCCACACTCATAGTTGCCCAGGAGGCTATTGTCTTTACAGGTCTTGTCAGACAAAATACACCAACATAAGACATGGTTTCTGCCCTGAACCACACCACAATATCTGTAAATAACGATTTTGTCAAACTTAATATAAAAAACAATGATCTTTTATTTAAAAGTGCATCCATTACCTTCCGCAATGTTGCATTCAAAGCAAAGATGAGTTACAGAGTGGATTTTGAAGACCATATTCTGACTTCTAAGTTAAATTAGCACTTTTAATACAACAAAAGTAGCCATGCAGCAGTGTATGTGTGTGTGTGTGTGTGTGTGTGTCCCTCGATGTGCGCAGGGCAGGTAAGTGTTAAGCAAAAGTAAAAAGAAATCCCCTAAATATTGCCAGTATGCAAAATGGTGTGAAACTCCTAGAACCACATCTACTTAAGGGAATAGGACATTAATACGACTGGATTAAGAAAAAAAAAGTTATACATATGCCTATCACTAAGATGTTTAAGATCTTGGAAATCAGTTGAATCAACAGAGTGGTTCAAACAGTATGAAACAAAGTGTAACAAATAGGTAGATCCTGATAATGGAGCTGCTTCTCCGGTCCAGAGTTTCTTGCTATAATCTACACCTCAGGGTTGCTTAAGCAAAGTGAACTGATACAGTGGGAATAGGAATGCTTAATCTCAAAAGCAGCTGTATTTTTAAATATATTTTTTAGCACTTCGTGATGTATTTGCCTGTGCCAGGAGACTTAAATATTTAAACAGGGTGACAAAGTTCATTTCAACCTCAATGACAGTCAAACCCCCTGACACCCCCTTTTGTAATGTGAGCAGAATTTTCTTCATAGAAATAGCCCACCTCAAAGCAGTGGGGAAAGAAAAAAAAACCACTCAAACTTCTGTTCCAACTTTTAAAACCCTGGAAGTCTTTACCGTGTCTTTTTCACCTTTACCTACAGAGTCACCCCACCCATCTCCTACCGACCGACTTTCATTTTTCAAATAAACTGCAAGCACCCTCGCGGTGGAAGCCAGCTACCCACTTCAGAGCTCACAGGGGCAGCGGAGGGGGGACGGCAGCCCCGAGTGAGGTTCCAGGGGCCGGGCCCTGAATCCTCCCCGGGCAGATCAGGCTGCCTGCTCCTTTCCCAAGCACAGCTCTCAGGCCTGCCAGCGGGGTGTGCCTGTCCTCCGGCAGACCCGGCGATGAGCAAATGCTTCTAAAATGTGACAGAACGAGAAAGGCGGATTTTACTTTCCCACCCGCTGCGGCCTCTGGGGCTCCGCGGGCTCCGGGTCACCCCGCGCGGAGCCATCTCGTGGCGTCCGGGGGAACGGCAGGCGGCGGGCCAGGCTGCAATCCTGCCCGCAATCCTGCCCGCAATCCTGCCCGCAATCCTGCCCGCTCCAGTCCTTCCCGGCCGGGACGGCGATCCAGGCCCGTCCGGGCTTCCCTGAGCCCGCCACTATCCATTCCTGTGCCTTCTCGGTGCTCGCCGCCGCCGTATCACCCGCACAGATGAGCACAGAAACACAGAATATTCCGAGTCGGGAAGGACGCACAAGGATCATAGAGTCCAGCTCCTGGCCCTGCACAGGAATCACCTGTATTTGTGTAACTGACAGCGTTGTCCAAACGCTTCTGTGGTTCTGTTTCACTGTGGTTCTGGCAAGAGCCAGAGGCAAGAGCAGTGCTGGTGGAAGTCCACACTGGCTGTTGTAGCTGGAGCACTGAGGGGCAGGCAGAGCAGAGTGGCAGTGAGAGCTGCTTCTGGGGTGGAAAAAGGTGATGGATGTCCTCAGGTGAACTGCGTGGCTCATGGTATGGCACTGTCACTACCCACCTGAGAGGAGAGGCAGGACAGGGCTCTCTGTAGGGGAGTAGAAGGAAAGATCATCTTAGAAAAGACCATTCTCAAGAAAAGATAAGAAAATTGTGTGCTAATTTTTGTACAAGGGTATAAAAAGGGTAGTGTATCTTGCATGGTGACTGAGTGGCGACTATGCGGACAAATTGTTGAATCATAGACTCATCAATGTTGGAAAAGACTTTTATTTTATCCAGTCCAACCATCAACCCAGCACTACCACTGTAATCCCTAAGTCACTAAATTATAACATCCAGCGCCAGATCCAGACACCTCTTAAACCCCTTCAACAATGGTGACTCCACCACCTCCCTGGGCAACCTATTCCAATGCCTGACCACCCACCACTCACGGTGAAAAATGTTTCTAATATCTAATCTGAATGTCTCCTGCCTCAGTTTAAGGCCATTTCCTCTGGTTCCCTCACTGCAGGCAGGATAGAAGAGGTCATCCCCCACTTCACTACAACCTCCTTTCAGGTGGTTGTAGAGAGCAGTGAGGCTCCGCCTGAGCCTCCTCCAGGCTAAACAACCCCAGCTCCCTCAGCCATTCCTCACAGGACATGTTTTCTGGACCTTTTATAAGCCTTGTTGCCCTTCTCTGGACACACTCCAGCACCTCAGTGTCTTTTTCAAAGTAAGTGGCCAAAACTGAATGCAGTAAAAAGGCAGCACCTCAAGAATATCTCATTTTAAAAGGGTGTAATTTTCTAAAAGGGCTTGACAAGGGGTTTTTTGATTGTTGGGGGGGGGTGGGTAGGTGTGTGGGTGGGTGTGGATATGTGTCTGTTTGGGGGTTTTTTAACTAGTTACAAGCAGTGGGTGCGCGGAGGGGCTGCAAAGAATGAAACAGGAAGAGCAGTGCCTGGAGCTCCCTCGTCTCTTGCTGTATGTCTCTCGCAGCAGGGCCAGCACACAAATGCCTGAGCAGCCTGTGTAAGGGAAAAAGAAACCAACCCACTCCCAAGCACACCAAGGTGCTTGCATCCTTGTTCCAAAAAGCATAAGGAAATGGGAAATGGGAAAATCACACCTCATGTTCTTCCAGAGCATTGCAGGCCAGTACTCTGTCAGATCTGTTTTTCAAGCACAAGGGTATAAAAGATGACTCCCTACACCCTACAGGGCTAACACAGGAGTCCCCCATACCTCATGTCTTCAAACAGGAGAAAGATTGAAGGAGCTGCTTACACATGCTATTTTGACATTTATGGCCACCTTGGCCTATTCTTCTTAGATCCTTACTTCCATAATCAGCCAAAATGGACATGGTCTTCCACACAAGTGGACAAGATTTTATATCTACTAGAAAATTAAAAGGTCAGTGCCTCCTTGCCGTACAGCCATGCCACTGACCATGGGAGCGAGAGGGACCGCAGAAGCTTCCTACCAGGAACTTCAGCTTCCCATGCAGTCAGGGAGAAGTCAAAGAAATGAAGTTTCTCTTCCCTCTCCCTCTCCTTTCAACTTGCCCTATGCAATAATCAGTGTGGCTAAACAAGAACAACAGGATATTGTTATTCCAACGTATTACTCTAGAAACAAAGTGGGTCTGACATGTTCCTACCTCCGTATCAGTCTCTGCCCTTCCATCATGCTTGTGCAAGTATTTGCGGTGTTGATTAGTAAAGCAGTAGCTGAAGCAGCACAGACTGAAGAAATGCTTTGGAAACAAAAAAAAAGTGACTGTCCCCAGGACATTTGCATCCATTGCATTGCCTTATGGAGCTGTTGGAATAGGCAGAAAGACAGAAGACTTCAGCCAGCTTTCACAAGACAAAATGTCTACTAGTCTCTACCATTGTTGAACCATCAGTGTCACACTCAAGAACATAAAATGCTCCTATAATTTTTCTGTGTGATACAGGGACATGTACCTCAAATCCCTGCTTGGTGTCCTGAAAGCCCCATGGAGCCTCAGCCTGCCACCTGGAAAATCAGCTTCCCTGCCTAAGACAGCAAGTAAGCAAAAGACTGACAGCATACTCTGACATAGTTAAAATGGAGCCTGTAAAAGCCCTGGAGACAGAAAGCCCCCTGCCACCCTCAGACAAGGGGTTCTGGGGAGGATTTCTGGCTCTGAGGGATAGTGACCACCCATGCCAGCATAGCAAGCTGGCACAGGGCAGCTGCATCAGTGTGGCACTGTGCCCAGGTTGTCAGCTCTTTCAAGAGCATTGCCTCACTGCCCTGGGTCATGTCTTTCTCACAAAGATTTTACAGAAATGTCATAACTATACATCCTCCCATATGCACGGTTAAGAATTAGAGCTTTACTAATCCTGCATAACTATTAACATGAGAGCAATTAGACAGAAAGATCAAATAGCTAGTTATTAAAAGACCAATGAAGAACTTAAAAAGCTACCAATTGGCATAAGAAATCTTGATTCCAGAATACTAAACCCCATAATCTATAGTGTGTTTACTTTGTATTATATAACATATGTGCTCTGTTTTATTCAAATTCCTCCTGTCCTGTGCTATGTGGGAACAGTGTAATTCAACGTGAATGTCTCCAGGTAAAGGAAAAGTGACACCTTGTGTGGCTATTTTGCTGAATCCCAGACTTTTATGATCAGACTTTAGAATATTATTTTAAGTTCAGAAAAAAAAAAATAATTGGAGATTCTGAATTCTAGCTTTTTTTATTTTTTTTTTCATCATTGAACTGATAAAGTAAGCCATAATGAGAACTTTCTGGATGATAGATGTCATTCTCCTGAGTGGTGCTATTAGCACTTGTCCAGTTTCAGGAATATTTATTAAAGAAAAAAAAGACACACATATGGCTTGGTGTAATTATGCAGCCCTTCAGAGTAAAAGAACTGTTTAAGAGAACACAGCTTCCTACAGCTATGTTTATCTCCTTTTAATTTCTATTACTTTTTCCAAGTCTGTCAGCTTTACATATAATTTTACATTTTGTCAAATGAAGTTGATAACACTAATTTCACAGAAATAAAGGCCAACATTCATAAACTACAATAACAAGCCAACACATGCCTGCGTCTGTGAATGGGAAGGGGAATAAGAAAAAGGCCTTGTTTTGGTAGGCAAACAAATTTCAGTTTGCATTTCATAAGGATTAACATTAGTCTTGAGCAAACTCAGTGTCTGTGAACATCTTATATTATTCTCATGGTCCACAGGTTTTGCAGAAGTAGTTTGACTTTGCAGACATTCCTTTGATGTAATTTAAACCTTTTTTTTCCCCATGTAAGAATCAGAACTGTACCATGACTTAGCAGGTAAGTTATGGTAAGAAAAAAACCAGAGCTGCCTAATGTGCCAGATATTTCTTTGGATCATAAGTAGAAGGTATTACTAGTATTCTTCTCAGATCCTCTGTCCACACTATCTAATTCATTCTTCACACTGTGTTCATACTTATTTCCCCCTGCTGCTTTTTCTCTTCTACTTTCCTTATTTTATCATTAGGGATTAAATTATTCTACATGATCATCTTCTAAAAAGAACAAGAAGCTAATAATATTTCATGATTAGAAGTGGTCTTTGAATGGGCTTGTAATGAGGTAAAATGAGTTCACCCATCTCAAGTAGTTTTGTATACAATATTCTCCTAATAGTGAGAAATACCTTGACAGATTCCCCTTAATTAAAACATTCAACAAACTGAGAGCCTGTAGTAGCTGGCTTTATAGATTTACACAGTACTGTACCTTAAAGAGTGGTTGGGTCGAATTCAATGATAAATTGGTGTGATCTGTGATTTTTTAGCCCAAAACTATTTATAATGTCTTGGGGTGTTGTTTTGGTTTTTTTTTTTTCAGTGTGCTTAAACATCTTCCGAGTTACTTAATTACCCAGAATAATTTTGACTCACAATCACTGACTAATGTGTGAGTTATACTCTTGTCCCTTTACAAGAATCCTTCTCCTTTACTCTATTTTACTATAAAAAGCTTTGACAATGTTAGGGTGTGATTCATGGGATGCGCTGTTGTTACACGGATGAACTTCTTCTGAATAGTGCAAATATAAAAAAATTGTTTCTCTGTTCTAGGAATCAATTACAATTTTTTTCCCTTGCAAGGTGCTGTGGGGTTGCAGCTCTTTTCATAATATGTTTTTTTTAAGTGAAGACATGCATAAAACTACTGATGGAAAGTTACTTTCCCATTTAAATTTACTACAGCTTGCCTGTGAGCAGAGATGTTTTAATTTAATAAAAAAAGTCCAGAAGAAAAAGAGATGTTGTAAATAAACAAATCAAACTTAGTAATTCATTGTAATATCCATGGCTCTTAACTACAGGTGATCTAAAATCAGTCCAGAAACACAAGACTGCCCAATTGCATGCCAGTGACTGTTTGTAAAAGCAAAAGGAAAATTAACACATTGATAAAAGAATACTAATCTTTGGTGTGTACCATTCTCCAGACTTTTCTGTAGCCGTAACAGTTGCTCCAGGGAGGTGTGATGGACAAAGGGGAAAGGGAGAGCACTTGGAATAAGTGGTGCCTTTGTTTGAAGCTGTAGGGCAGCAACTGGCCCAGGTTCAAATGAGTTCGTTGATGGTACTTCTTGGAATGACTTATTTTTGGTGGTGTACTTTGATTAACTCTTCGTAAAAAATGGCATTCAGATGTTATGAGGCAGGAACTGACAGTCATTCTGTAATAGGGTGGAAGTTTATAGTTTACTCAGCAAAAGCTTACATGATAGTGTGTTTTAGAAATGTTGGTCACCTCAGTACCTGAGAACCCATTCTTTTTGGATTCTCTCAGTTCTCCGGAACAGAAATTAATTGCATAGTTTCAGAGTTTGAATTTCTCTTAGTATTTGTCATATTCATAGAACCACGGTTTGAAGAAGGTCTCCACTGTGCAGCTGAGAACACTTATGAACTCATGATAATCTGTCCCTGACCCAGCAAATTCACCTGGTTTACTGAGCACTACCAATGTAAACCATGCACTGATAAATTCAAAGGATAGGGTCTTTCTCTATACAAATTGATACAGCTGGTCCAAAGTCTTCTGATGCCAAGGGAAGACCCTCACTGATCTCAGTACACTAGAGATCTAGCTGTAGTTTCAGATGCCAGAACAAAGGGCGGCAATGAAAAAGAGGAGTGGTCATTAGTTCTACAGCCTTAACATGGCATATTGAACTTTTATAGTGTATGGTGTAAAATCATTTAAAACCAAATTTTAACACATAGGTGTTCAGGATCAAATTTAATTTATCTTTACTGAAGAACTGTAATCACTGGAAAATAGACACAGCATTATCTTTGTTTATAAGCAATCAGAAAGCTGCTTGCAACAGCATCAGCAGAGAAGAAACTTTTAGTTTTCTGAACAAGAGAAGTGAGGCAGTGTTGGTAACAGCTCAGTCACAGTCTGGTCTTACCCTGACCAGACTCCACCTATAACCTCATCTCTACCTGTCTCCTATATTACTTGGGCTGGACATGCATTTGATGGTGTTAAACTCACAATCCCAAATGCCTGCTCTATGAATTGAGGAGCTAAGGTTCCTTACATGCCTTTTCCAGTCTCTTTTGGGGATGTAGGAAGTGAATAATACTCTTTCCATTATATGCCACATGCCCACATCCCTGTGTTGTCAGTGGGTAGTAAATGCAGATCACTTAGCGCAATGTCCTTCACATGACACAGGAGAACGTGACTCACAGAATCACAGAATTAAGTAGGTTGGAAAAGACCTTTGAGATCATCAGGTCCAACCTATTACCTAACACCGTCTCATCCAGTTGACCCACTATGCTGGAAATGCATATCTGTACATATCATATGTATTTACTATAACAATAGGAACCAGAACAGATCTAGCTGGTTTTGTTGCGATCATGATAATGTTGCTAGCTTGTGAAAGATGCTATGGGAAAACTCTCTGAATAATTTTTAAGGTGAATCACAACCACTAAGTTTGGAAAATGATTAGGTCATTGTAGACAAGCATTTCTCAGCATTGCAGTGGTCAGTAATACCATTGCAACATTTCATTACGAACATTCATTTTCACTTATATAAGGAAGGAGTCAAACAAAAAGGAGGTAATAGTAAAGAGATATTCACAGTTAATCTAACTGTTATTTGGCTTTAAATGAAAGGTGCGGTGGTAGTACAATACAAAAAATGGTTTTTTTTTTAAAAAAAGGTATTTGTTAGGCTCTCTGTTGATTTTAAAAGGTTGAAAAACTGTAGGCTCAGAAATAATTGTAGCAAGTTAAACAAATACATACTGTACCTGAACTTTTCATATTTGTGAGGAGCTACTTAGTTATTGAAATTAACTGATAGTCTGCTTTCTGAAAGTAATGAGCTACGTCCATATTTACATGTTATTTTCACCAAGAAACACAGTGCCATCTTCCTGTGAATCTCTAGTTGCTGCAAGAATGTCAAGTGTCATCAGCCCCTGGTAAAATTAAAGTTTCTTCAAGTTTTGCAGCTTCATTTAAAGCCATCCTACAAGTTCTTTAAAAGCCAATAAGTTTGTAGTTTCTTCTACAGGGAATAAATTTTGTACTGTTTCTTTCTGAAAAGTTGTTTCTTTCATGTGCATCCGGTAAACAGTGGTCATAAAAATACTTTACATATACAAAGTCCTGTACACAATTTTCAGAAAGCAGCCTACCTGGAAAAAAAGACAGGGTAACAGCTTATTTGTGTCCACTATGTGCAAAAAATGTGATCCATAAGCAGATATTTTCATCTGTATCAGCGGTGGCTTGTTCTGTGATGCTCATCACTGTTGCTGTACATGTTGTTGGTTAAGCCATTCTTAGGGGGTTTACTGTAACATTTCTCCTCCAAATGTCTGTGAAGGGTAAATAGTGATTAAATCAGTACCTTTGAGAGGCGGAAACCCTGAGGCCACATCAAAATTAGTCTTGGTGACCAATACCTGACAACTCAAATTAAACTATGCTTTTTCTGAGAATCACTTTGAAAAACAACACCAAAAAAAAGGCTTTTCTTTCCTTTTTGTTCTTGTGGGTAAAAGCTATATAGTAAAAAATGAGTTAAAGTGTGATGATCTGGCTACCTTGTGATTTGTTCCCAGTAATCAGAGAAAAACTTTATCTAATGTTGTGGATGTGTGGGGAGAGTTGTGAAAAAGCCCGTATCACTTGTGGTAAAGACTGCATCCTCACTGCAAGGTTTATGAAAGCAGAGCCCTCCCTAGTTAATCCAGATGGTCATTTTATTAAAAGTAACCCTTGTTTTGGAGTAGAAGAGTTCAGGTGCAAAAAATTAGGGAGGAATGCGAGTTGTCGCTAAATGATACAGAGGAGTTGGCAGTGGAGAAAATTTTCTTTCCTCCTTCACACTCCCCACTTCACAGTTTGCCTCCCCCTGGTCATGCAAATACAACTAGATGTTGGGCTGTGAAATAAACCACATCTCTGAAACGATCCAAATAAAAATAACCCTTCTGACTGTCTGCGACTGAGGTATAATTCTTGCAGAGCTCTTGGAGACCAATTTTAATGCTTATTTTATTTAAAATAAATAAGACCAAAATTATTAATTACCTTATCAGAAAAGCACTACTGTTAAACATTATAAAGTGATGCATCATACTTTTGTCAATTCATAGATTTTTATTTTTTTTACAGCCAGAAGGGACTAAGTATTATGAAGATGATTTCAAGTTCATGGAGAATAAATTAATTGAATTTTGAGTGAGAAGTAAAAACTGGCACCCTAAAGTTAAAACTAGATTGGCAGGATATCTAAAAATGCAATACTGTATTTT
This sequence comes from Pitta sordida, assembly GCA_013390025.1. NCBI lineage: Eukaryota > Metazoa > Chordata > Aves > Passeriformes > Pittidae > Pitta > Pitta sordida. The sequence goes on from WEKX01024435.1 coordinate 175,026, forward strand.
AAAAAGAGAGTGAGAGCTAACCTTAATAACAAGAAAACATGCAAGACCAAGTGTAAGTTTTTGGAGGATAAATTTATGCCACTTACATATTACTGCTGCTTGCTAAAGCTGTCTCTGCCTAGTTTAAATAGATTGATGCAAAAATGCTAAATAATAGAAATGAAAGAGTGTGCATTTCATACAAGTGAAGCAGAGAACAAGAGAATAAGCAGATTGCCTACTAACCAATGTCTTCTAAATGTTCGGCAGGGATAACTTTTAAACGCAGTGTTCAGTATTATGCAAAAGAGAAGATAAGTCATGGAACATGTCCTTCAATAACAGTGGCAGTGGCATTTTGGTTCCTAAATTATTTTTAAACATGCCTGTATTGTAATTCTCTTATTTTCACAAAATGCATATTATGCCATTTATGCTAGAACACTTATAGAATTGTCTGTGAAAGACAAAGCAATCAGATGCTAGCAGAAAAAAAGTCATTAAAAGTGCCCTGATAGATAGTGCAGTCTAAATGGCAGATTTTGGCCCTTAACATGAATATTGCAACTTTCTGCTTTCAGTCTGCATAGTTTCCTGGGCTAGAGAGCACAGTTACAAAACACTTATTCAAGGAAATTTCATTTTGATTCCTGCAGCTTAGGAAGCATCATTTTCTCATCTGCTTCTTCATTTCACTCACTTACTTGGACAACTTTATTTCCTCTACTTGAGCTGAAGCAACCTTTCACCAGCACCGTTCCAACCACCTCTCTCTTTCAGCTTCATCACTATCAGATGGCGTGGTGTAGTATTAACCTGTTTACGTTTTTGAGTCTCTCCTCCCACACAGTAGGTAGATGGAACTTGTTTGGCTACAAAAAAAATTGGTGGGAAAACCTCCACCATTTTCTAGAGAGATTTTAGGGGAAGAATGAAACATGCTCCGTATCCTTCCAAACAGAAAATAAACCCAGATTTACTGAACCCTTCTAGATTGCAGGAAATTTTATAAGCCTACCACAGCTTAAAATAAAGGAGAAGGAGATAAGGGCTTGTCTACGATGCAATATAGTAACTAAAATGCTTCATTGTTTCAGATTATGGCAGTTCAGCCTTTTCTGGAACAGAAATATGACTTTTGAAAATGTTAGCGTCATTTCAAAATCATTTATTGCTGAGCTCTAATAATAAATTTTTCTTTAAAGTGTCATTTTACTCTTTGCATATTCATTAGGGTCTTGTTCTCAGCCATAACTTCTAAGACTTAATCTAACATGAACAAAACAATATTTAAATCAAAAAAATTTTGAACTCAGATTAGAGCATTTATATCTTCTGCAAACTCTTTGCCTTGGTGCCAGGTAGTATATTCCTCCTTCTGACGTGAATATCCGCATGGTTTTACTAAGCTATATGTGGCAGATACCTTGGCAGCATTTCTTTCCCACATCCATATTTATCAAAAATCTTTACAAAATGCTAATACAGTCTTAACATCAGTTAAAAAGACAATTTAAAAGGGTCAATTTTCATTTCAGTTTAACTGGTGGAGTTTATTCCTTTTAAATGTTGAATTTTAACACTTGTTATTTTAATCTATGTGACCGTTGTTTGGAGAAAGACAAGAGGACAGTGAAAGACTGGGTGAAAAAGAGGATTTACCACGCTTTTCCCCTCGTTAGTTACATCCATGTAATTATAGCAAAGCACTGAGTGGGTACCACTTTGCCATGCACCTGAAGCATTTTTTCCTTGACAGTGCACTGATAGTTTAGTAACACAGCTCCTACTGTGACTGATAGTTGGTTTTGGACTAAATCATATAAATTGGAGACAGTGGCTATTGGCTAGTTCAGCCAAAATCTATTTGGCAGAGTAGATTAATCTCCGTGAAGATCTGCATTATTGCACAGCTCCATATGATGCTGCTGTCTGCAGCACAGGTTTACCCTTGGCTTGTCTACTAAGAGTAGCCAAAGGCAGTGCTATAGAAAAGCAGAATCACTGGAAAGGGTTTTCTTAACTGCAACAAAGATTATGTGTGCCAAACCCATCAATATGGCAGATGACCTGACAGAATGGGCAGTTAAAACAATTTAGTCTTCTTGGGAATGGTGTTCCTGGGGTAAAAGCTCAAACCTCAGCTCACTCAAAAGAAAATTATTCTAGAGCATCATTCCTATAGTTAATACCTTGAGAAGGAAAAATGAGTGGATAAATACTGTTACTTCAACACTTTTACCTGTTTCACAGAATCACATAATCACACAGAATACTATGAGTTGGAAGGGACCCACAAGGATCATCTAGTCCAACTCACCATCTAATGCCCGTACAAAGACTGAACGCACACCCCAGAGTGGCGAACATAATTTCATTTGATATTTTCCAAGAGTCAGTCCAATGCCATCTGAATCTGTAAACCACTGAAATGGAATGCATTTAAGTCTGTTGACTGGGGGGAAAAAGCAAATACCATATTTCTATTGAAGAAGCCAAATCTGAAGAAGATCCAATAAATTGTATTAATGTAAGTTTTCACCCAGAATCACAGATAAGGCTAGTCATCAATCACTAGGGAGAGAAAAGAAAATAAACAGGAGAGTAAGAAGAGATTGGATGGAAACATGGTGTAAGTCTAGCAGAGCCCAACATTAATGATAGCTCCTGGGTGAGTTTTCTAAATCAAGTTTGTGCTCCTCTCAAGGGTGCCAGGACTGCAAGATTAAGGCTTCCAGCTGACCTGCCCAGACCCCAGGGAGGGAGGAGATTGTCATATCATATCACCTATATAGGCATGCCTTACTTCAGACACCTAGACTAGTTGCAAATCAAGGTAATTAAAAGTAGGATCCGAGGATTCAATTACTTTCTTCAGAATTAAGCATAGAGTTCTTGGAATAATTTGGGGTAGGCAAGCTATCAGTCCAAGGCTGACAGGAGTAACACAGGCACTACAGGAGAGCTCTGCCCTTTTGCTGCAGCAGCTGCAGACTAGGCATGTGACAGGAGTTATCTCCTGTGTCCAGGCAACTGATTTGAGAGCCTAATTTTTCTGGATAACTCACAGGAGGATGTAGGCACCTGCATCAGTTAGTTCAGGACACTGAAGTCAGAGAACATGATTACAGTCCTCAGAAAGTATTTACAGAGACAGGTGGCCTTGACCATTCACCCTGGCAAATACACATTCTTTCCTCAGTGTTAGTGACCTCTTACCCCTGCCAGTAAGACTAAAATGGGATTGAGTCTACTGTTAGGGAATAGTGTAGTCCTTTTCCCCCTGCTGACTCCTGTCCTTCCCCAGTAGGGAACTTTATTGAAGTGAAGCAATGGTGAAACTGCCTGATGCTGAAGCCTGCAGCTTCAGGCTTAGTCCAGGCCGCTACATCTCACCTCTTCTGCTGAGCCTCTCTCTGACTGCCTAAGCAGTTCACACAGGGGAGAGGACAGATTTGTGCAGAGAAGTGGGGAAAATCCCACTCTTGCAAAAGTGCTAGGATGGTGAAACAGGGACATATTTGGTACATGGCCTCTAGCAGGTTCAAATGTTCGATTAGAATGAAGCAAAATCAGGGGTTTCAGCATGGGTCATTATCTTCCATGTGAGTGTCCTAATACCCTCTAGGTTACTAGCTACTCTGGAGTTGCCTTAGAACACTTGTTTCATCCTGATATAAAGAGGGAAATTTGTAAATTTTTGGCAGGATAGTAAAACCACCCAGCTACAGTCTCAAAGCACCTCCATGGGAGGTGAGCAATCACGTTCCACACTGTTCCCTCAGGTACTGGCCCAGCTCCATAGGCTGATAAAGGGGGATAATAGGTCTATGGCCCCACCTCCTTCCTTTGCCTTTTTGACATCTTGCTCCCCAAATCTGAGTGACAACAAAGGTTAGTGCTGTAGTTCTGGGACTGCCTAGGACACACACAAGGCTGCCTGTCTACATGGATGCCTAGGCTCAGCTGGGAGCAGATCCTCTGCAACATAAACAGATTTGGAGACTCAAAAGCACTTACTTGCTTTTCCTGCCACTCTCAGCATCACCCTGGGTTACCCAAATTACTCCAGGGTCCAAAATTTCCTTCCTACCTGGCCGCTCCACTCCTGCATGACATATGCCCTATGAGTACCAGCCAAACCTCACCTGTTAGAGGGGTAGGAAGGAGGGGGAAATTAAACAGTCATCGAGAAGGCTCACATAAAGAGGAAAGATAATGACTGCTTCAGCCAGCTCTGGCAATCGCCGCACAAACTTCTCTGCACGGCACTGCCAATGCAGCTCGCTCCTGACTGCGACACACCTGCTTGCTGAGAGCTGTGCTGCTCCGTGCCAGGGCTGCCCACTGCACCGACTGCCTGCGACTGCGCTGCTCTGCACTCCAAAACAATGCACGCAGCAGAGGGCAACCAAACAGCCCTGCTCACTCCACTTCTACATTCAAAGACCAAATTCAGACCTGGAGCTCTCAGTCCTGGTGTAGTAACATACCCTTCACATCCTTACCACTTGTATATGTGCTATATACCAGAGCAGGAAGTCACACTTTTCGCGTGTAGAATCCTCTACGTGATTTACAGAACACCGCTGAGCTCATTTTAGGAGAATTCAGTGCTGGAAAATTATTTTCATAGAATCTTTTATTAATCAACACATGTCAAATCATATCTGCAGGGAGAAAAAAATTCTAAAAGAAACCCAAACAAAAATAATAGAACAATTATTGCTTGAAAATTCTGATTGCCAATAAATTATAACTCTATTCAGCTCTGTGACAATTTATGTTTTCATTTATGAAACCATTCTTGTTATTAACTTTCAATCTTGTTTACTGAGGGAAGTAGGAATACACCAGGCAGGCAAATCATTTTAAACCACGTCTTGAAAACCTAGGGTTATGGCACACGGGACATGTTTATGACCACTGTTTTAGAGCACCTGATAAGTTTAAAATGGGGCCCTATTTCAAAAGGCAAGAGTTTGCTACGACAAGGCAACTTACTATGACTGCAGCTTCTAATGTAAAAGTGTCAATGTGCTTGGTATATTCATAATGTGTTTATTCTCATTACAGTTTTCAATTTGTCAGTGCTTTACTGGCATGCAACCACAGAGCATAGACAGCTATTGCTGGTTAACCTTGTTATTGCAGACAAGTTACAAGTCCTGACAAGAGTCTGATTAACTGTGCCTACTTATTTTAAGCCATACATGAGGAAAGGGTAGGAGGTTCAAAGTAAGTTATGCTTTCCTGTGTGAGTCCCCATATGATTACTAAAAGTTACAGTAAATATAAAAGCAGAAGTGCCTGATTGCCATTTTGTCACTACGACACTAGACAAGAAGGTAATCAAAAAACAGAAACAAACATGAGGCTGAAGTTACAAAAGTGCAAAACAGTGGTCTCGATCCTCTAAAGCAAATGTATAGATTTAGTCATCTGTACCAGTACTTGCAGGATGGAGGACTCATTCCCTTGCAAATAATCTTTCCTGGCATCTATATCCCAGAAGAAACAGTGATCAAACAGGTAAAGAGAGGAAATTACTGTTTCTTATGGAAAAAAATATGCTTTTCTCCTCCTCCTCCTTTTCCTTTTGACACGTTTACTGCCTATTTATCTGTCTCAGCACCCTATTGTACCCTGATGTAGGCTTTAATTGTAAACTTGCTAGGTCAGAATAATCTATTTTTCTATTAATTTAACAAAACCAAAACAACTTGTAAAAAAACCCCTATGATCTAGCCCTGATCCTTGACGGAGGCCACATATTACTGCTGGAACGTAAATATGATCTTACCATTTGAACAGGTGTTCTGCAGCAGATAAATAATAAATACACAGTTTTGGGATTAATATCACAGATCATAGAAATCAGATAACACTCCTACAGCTTCCCAAAAAGAGACACCTAAATAAAATCTTTTAAATATTCAGAGATGTTGGCCATGTATTGTTCTGTAAAAGTGAGGATCATGGATGTGGTGCAGCCCCACAATTAAAGAATTTATTTCACATTTATATTTTGTCATCTAAATTAGAAAGCCACCAAGGACTGGGAAAAAAAAAAAAGGAACAAAAAAGAGAAAAGGTTAAAAAAAAAAAAGAAAAGTCATCAAACTTTAACAAGCATCTGCCAGTGGCCATTTGCACATCAATTCTGATTGTTGTCCTGCTGTGGAAAGAATTGGAGCTGCCCTGTGTATACCTTTGATGTCAGCAGAACTTCCTTATCATTAACGTCTATTACAGTTCATTAATAGCCTACAACATGAGCAGTCAACATATGGGAGGTATTGCAGAGAGAGCCAGGATTCTGCTCCCAAAGAGTATCTGACACTGCTTGGAAATTCTGCTTTCTCAGTCTAGGAACATGCTGCCTCTGAATACACATAGCATTACATTATCACAGTATGAGCAAGGTTGGAGGAGGCCTTGGAGATCATCAAGTCCAGCCTGTAACCCAACACCAACCCTTCATCTAGACCATGGCACTAAGTGTCTCATCCAGCCTACTCTTAAACACATCCAGACTGTGACTCCATCACCTCCCTGGGCAGCCCATTCCAATGGCGGATCATGCTTTTGGTGAAGAGTTTCTTCGTAATATCAAGTCTAAACCTCCCCTTAGGCTGCGTCCTCTTGTTCTGTCACCAGTTGCCTGAGAGAAGAGACCACTCCCCCTGACTACAACCACCTTTCAAGTAGTTGTGGACTGAGCCTCCTCTTCTCCGCACTAAACAACCCCAGCTCCTTCAACCGCTCCTCACAGGGTTTATGCTCCAGCCCCTTCACCATCCTCATTGCCCTTCTCTGAACACATTCAAGTATCTCAGCATCTTTCTTAAACTGAGGGGCCCAGAGCTGGACACAGTACTCAAGGTGTGGTCTAACTAGTGCTGAGTACAAGGGAATGATAACTGCCCTAGTCCTGCTGGCCACACCATTCCTGATGCAGGCCAGGATGCCATTGGCCTTCTTGGCCACCTGGGCACACTGCTGACTTATGTTGAGTTTCCTATCCACCAGTACCCCCAAGTCTCTTTCTGCCAGACCACTCCCCAGCCACTCCATCCCCAGCCTGTAGCTGTGCATGGGGTTATTGTGACCAAAGTGTAGAACCCAGCACTTGGACTTGTTGAATCTCATCCCATTGGAATCTGCTCGTCTCTCCAGTCTGTCCTGGTCACTCTCCAGGGCCCTCCTACCCTTCAGCAAACCGACACCTGCTCCATGCTTGGTATCATCTGCAAACTTGCTTATGATGGACTCAATCCCATCATCAAGATCACCAAAAATGGTATTAAACAGGATCAGGCCTAACACTAATCCTTGGGGGACACAACTAGTGACTCGCCTCCAACTAGATGTGACGCCATTCACCACCACTCTCTGGGCTTGGCCATCCAACTAGTTCCTAACCCAGCATAGAATGCTCCTGTCATTCTTTCAGTGTATGCCCATTTTATCATAAAATTAAAAAAAATAAGGTAGCTAAATTCAGACAGCTTAGTGGATCTGCTGTAAAATTAAGAAAACTATTTTCTCATTCACCTTTTAATGTTTAATTAGATGGAGAGGAGTGTTACTTACTTCACCCTCACCTCTCTCCACCCTATCATTTAACCACAGAAAAGACTGATTTATAGCAACAGGAACTTCTGTACTATCAGACATCTACAAGTTTTCAGTCTGCGATTTTACCTCACGTGAATAAATACTGCAGATTTAACATGCTTCAAAAAGTTTGAACCATTTAATGAACTACTACCAATGTGACTACACTTCTGAGAACATGCAGTTAAATGTGTTTCCAAGTGAAATAATGCTTCTGAGATTTATTATAACATATATATTTTTTCCCCCAGAGAATTCAGGACTCAACTAGTTGCAAAGCCAAGAGTGGTGTGTACAGACATCTCATCAGCTCCGTACAGGACCATTTTCAAAATAGATGGCTCTCAGTAGAATTATGCTTAAATTATTCTTACGTATTTGAAAGCTGATTATTTTCTTTGAAATTTGTTTTGATCCAAGCTTGGTTTTGAAAAGAAAAAAAAACAACCAAAGTAAATTAAATACAAAACTGTCCATTTCTGCATTTGTTGTTTTGCAATCCTATGAATGTTCTGAATTAGGATACTCCAACTTGGAGTAGAAATTTCCTATGTCATTTCATAAAACTTCAAGATCAAACACCTATTCTTCTGATAAAATGTCTGTTTACTAAAACGTGGTCTTTTAAGTGCAAGCTCCTTGGTGCCAGTTTTGCCACTGTGGTAAATATTTACAAATGAGTCACAAGCCTATGGACAAAAACTTTGAATGGGGAGCCTGACTGAAGCACTGTTATTGGTACTCATATTCGTGTTTCACTTGCTGACTTGATGGCAACAGGTTAGGTAACAGGTTTGGCTAGATTAGGTAATAGGTGATAGGTTGGACTTGATGATCTCTATGGTCTTTTCCAACCTCACTGATTCTGTGATTCTGTGACCTTTCATCTGCTACTTTTATGGGAAAATCAAATGTTTTTCATTATTGCATTCAATTTATATCCTGTATTTCAAGCCACATCTAAATTCTACTTCTTGAGGCTCATGCTGATGTGTAAATAGAATGTTTCTTTATGATTCATACAGAATTGTCACCACCATGGATCTTGGGTAACGTTTGCACATTTGATAAACCTAAATCTCAAGGGACTTTTTGTTGGGGCTGAAATAGCATATTTAATTGATTCTGTTTATATCCAATGCAGAAAAGAAGCTTCTTTTTATACTCTGATACACCTCAGTATCAGGAGGTGAAGCATCAAGAGTAATAAGGAATAAAGACTGTCACAGACATTCCACCAAAACAAATATACTTTACTGTACACAAGATGCCATGCCAGGGTTAATCCCACTTTTAGCTCTGTGACTGACAGTCCATAGGGACAGTGGTGTTTCCACACAGCTAGACTACATAGGCAGCCTGTGTAGCTGTCATTGGGCCAATAGATTTACATGGCAACACACTATTTTGGAAAAACATCAGAGTTAAATTAAGGATGTTTGTTTGTTTTTTTTACATTAAGTGCCAAGCACAATTTAAGAACTGACATGAACCATGTGAGGTCCATCACCAAGCGATTCCTGGCCACTTGTTTCGTCCCAGTCACTCACCACTTTAAAAATGTAGGCCGAGTTTTCTTAGCCAGTTTCATCATGGCATCAAAACAAAATTCAGATCAATGAGGTTCTGTGACATTAAGAAAAAGAATCATCTCAGTTGCAATCCTCATATTGATCTTCATGAGACCAAGATTATTCTATATAAACCGACTCACCTGATGCAACTAGAAAGCCAGAGATATCAGGCTGATCCTTGCACTTCTCTACAAAACATTGTTGGGGACATGAATTCCAAAAGGAGTTGCAACTGCAAAATAAGTCTTCTACAGAAATGCAGGGAATGTGCTGGAAGGAAAAGATCTGTCCTTCAATCATGCAAGGTGAAATCACAGTAGGAATTCTCTTGCATTGTGTACTGCCTGGACCTTTCAGGTGTTGGAATTATATATTTCCCTGACGTATAGCACAACCAAAAGACCAAATTTTAAAACACAGAAAAGCATTTTTTCCCCCCCACCCAAGGCTTTAGATTTGGAAAGATGTGACAGAGAAACCCTAAAGTTGAGGAGAAACAAGACAAGAGAATTCATGACTAAATAATTAACACTCTTACCATTACAGTCAGAAAGGATGATGAACTGAGGGCAGGCTGCTCATAAGGTGAGGTATATAGGACACGACAGAGAAGGGTTTGAGTGGACAGTAATACAAGTGTTACAGAGTAAAAAGGTGAGTTATATTCCCACCAGTGTGCGACCTGGTGACATGGTTTTAAACAGCACTACTCTAACTTAAAATGTGTTAAAACACAGTAATTAGCCTGGGTTGTAGAATAGCTCATTTTTCTAGTGCTAATGATCAGGATTGCAGGAACAAAAACTATGAAGACCATACACTAAGTGCAAGTCAATATGGGAATACCTCCATGTTTGTGAACAGACTGCCCATTTATTGCAAAGGTATTTACTGGGACACCTTCTTGTGGTGTTTGAACGGGTAACAAGATTATCCTTAGTAATATCACAGTTACCAAAATGTGCAAGATCACACTGGTTATCAGAAACAGCACAAATATTTTATTTTCCTGCCTGAAAATAGTTGAAAGCAATAGGAAAAAGTATTTGGTGCCAAAAATATACAAATATTATCACTCCAGCATAGGATTCATAAGCCAGCTCTCAAATTTGAGTCCAAACATTACTGTCAATTCTTTTAAAGAAGTTCAGTAACATGTTTTTAAAAAATTCAAATGTTTCTGCAATTACTTTCTTCATCCAGATCTCAAAGAAGAAGTATGAGAATGTGAAGAGAAAGGTCTGGCAGTCCTGCTGAGCAAGATGAAAACACCAGAGCTAGAAGATTCATGAAAACAAACTACCCTTTCCAATTATTTGGGGTTTTTTTTTTTTTGTGGGTCTACGAATACAAAATTAGGAAAAGTGTTTGTATATTAGGAAAATATATAATAGAAAATTATCCCTACATTATTTGATATATTCTTCTCAATATTCATTATTGGAGTATTATTGATTCATTCTTGCTGAGGGTATCCTCTCAAATCAATTGAAATCAGAGGGACATTAAAACTAATTCCCCTGCTCTGCCCCATTTTCTAGGGCAGTGGGGAGAGCTCTAAGAGCCTGTGGTGGCAGAGGACAAGTCGCCTACATCCATCATGTGGCTACAGAGGCAAGGAAGGGTCCCAGGAGATTGCATAGACAGCTTCAGCATCCTCATACAGGAACCAGAGAGACTCACATCCTGACTGTGCATGTTGCTGAGCCCTGGACAGAGAGTGGCTCATCACCATTGTCCGCAGAGAGGAGAAACAGAGGGAGATGCCTGAGCGGTTCCCAGGGTAGATCTGAGAGGAGATGGGGCTGGGGCTCTGGAGGCAGACACGAGCACAGGTGTCCACAACCCGAGTGCCGGAGGGAGGGTCACCTCACCAGCGTGGGTCCAGATGGCATTGCACATGGCTCTCCTCTTGCCGGAGCTGTGCCTACTGAGGCAGCACCTAAGGTCACGGCAAGGCTTGGCAGACAATTTACAGAGCTCCCTCTACCCCCACAGTTGCTCGGATTTGGAAGTCCAGTGGGTTTGCAAATGACAAGCTGCTCTCCTCCGATCTGGGGAGGGCTACCTGGTGACCTTCCAGAAGACGGCCTGCCAGCCTTTGCCCTGGAATGGGTGACCTGCCTGCTTCAGAAATAATAAAGAAAAAGCAAAACAAAACATAGTGGTGCTCCTCCACCTATTCTAAAATTACAGATGCAGGGTCAGTTGCTCCTTGCCTAGGAGACCCCCCACAGCATTGTTTGGCTTGTGATATGTATCCAAAGCAGCTGGGAATGTTGGATCTGTGCTCAGAGGGAGTAGCTCTCACCAGCCAGGTTCTGGGCACCAGTTATAGAGTTAACACCCTATAACTTGTCATGGTGCTTGTCATGGGGCCTTGCCCAGTAGATATGGTGATTGATCAACCAGTTTTGATGATCCCAACAGAACTAGCACTTTATACTTACTTACTTCTTCCTCCCTGCCTTCTCCAACCGGGTGAGTGGCCACATACTGCAATATGTGTGCATATTGGCAGAACATGCACATGGGACCAAGTGTTAGAATTACTTTACCTGGGATACTACAGTGACTGTGGGAGTGGGAAACAAATCCAATGACATGTCACACTGTGTGCCCTAGGAATGAGATTGAGACAGTCTAAGGGTACTGGAAGGGTACGTCTCTCAGTAGATAAGCAGATGATAGGAGTCAGAGGATCATATGGGTCACCAACAATTAAAGAAGCCTTGAGAATGACATAAAGTGATAGAATAGTAAAATTTCTGTCCAGTGCCACAAACCTCCAAAGTCTTGTAACTTATGGGTTTTTTTTTCACAAGTTCCAAGAGCATTAAAACGTGACCTAAAAATAAAGAATACATTTGCAACTATACATCACTCCACCTGAAGCGAGAGAACATGGACTGCACTGTGCATCTCAGTAAAGTATTAATATAAAAGGAGGTGTGCCAGCTCACATTATAAAAACATTCCTCATTCTCATCCTTGAGTTTAATTTGTTGTTGAGGCACATGCCACAGATTGAGCATTTCAGCTCATTTAAATAGTTATGACCCCAGCACCATATCGAAGCTATGGTATTCCAAAAGACTGAACATTGCTGTTAATCTCAGCTTTCCAGCAGACCCGGAGAGGGAATACCATAAAATTGTTCAGTAACCAGTGCATCTGCATTGAATAAAGATGAACACTCAATCTGAAATATTTGAAAGTAACTTTTAAAGAAAATATGTGAATTCTTATTTCAGATTTGCACAAAATCCTTTTCTGCTGTTATTATGGTGCACCTTCCTGAGATAAATGTGTGGTTTACAGCATCTACATTATAATGTATAACTTTTAGCATTCACTCTTTATGCTGTAGCACATCCACAGACACTTCTTTTTTTCTCTTCGATCTTCTTTTGGATATGATTTCTTAAGGCTTGCCGACATCGGGGAAGTTAAGCAGCGTAGCAATTCCAGGATAACTACTCTGTGATAGCTCCCTGTGGACACTTCATTGCCATAAAAAAAAGACTTTATTTGGGAATAATTACTGTGCATTGTGAGTAGTGGAATAATTATTCTAGAATAAGAATCAGCCTAATTCCAAGATCAAGTATCTACACCCATGCAGGAGTTTTTGTCTGTTTGTTTGGGGTTTGGGCTTTTTACCCCAGATTTTGAATCTTGTACAGGAATATGTAGAGCACTCTTTTTTTTTTCTCTGGAATACTAGTTTATTTTCCCTTATAGATCAGGTATGATATTGAGTTAAATAAAATATCTGTCACCTGGACTCTTTTTAGTTTGAAATGTAGTTTTTTTCTGCCCAAAATATTTGTATCGGCAGCCAGTAACAGGCTGGTGGGCCTTTCCTTGACAACAATTTCCCATTCCTTGTTGTGGTCCACAGCATATTCTTCAGATAGGAAACCTGTAGCTGGAAGCCGAATTGTTACAAATTTTATTTTGTGGAATCATGCTGAAATATATCTCCTCTTTTGTACATCTCTAGCAAAAAGAGCAATTGTCTCTGGCCCATAAATCCAGAAGATTTGTGACTGGCAAACTATTACCTTAAAGTGTTTTGTCTCTCCTTTCTCCCTAAATGCAACTGGCCATTTATTTCAAGCAATTAGGTAATAGACAAAGATTTGAGAAGATCTTGATGCTTTGCCTGTTAAGCAAAGCTGAAATACCTCTCCACCTGGCCAAGACACGGGCCAACCACAGGCATCTTTCTTGGTCTTGTAGCACTGATCTTTCTCCAAGTTCACTCAAGCATCCTCTGCCTCCTGTATTTATGTCCTCTCCTGGCTTTGTATTTTAACTGGCTTTGCTCTTAGGCTGTGGGTGGAGTGAAATGTGTAAAACCACCTGCCCATGATGCTGTGTTTCCATTCAGCTTCAGGAAAAAGTTTATTCAGTAATTAAAAACTGGGTTTTTGCTTTTAGATGTGCCTAACCATTTCTAGCAGAAGTCACATAAATGAATCCATTCCTCATTCATCTTGCTGGCCTATCTTTCCCTTTTAAAGACGTGTAACTCTGTAATTCTGGTTGCAGGTGATCTTCAGGGTCCTTGGTCCTTTCATAATATGGTCTTTCATTTCCCTTCTTACTCTTCAGCAGTTTGAAGAAGATTTGTCAGCAAAGGCTGTTTCAGATACAGAATGTGCTCATGGTACTAACAGTGATGCATAGTCCTGCATAGTCCAGTGGAGATACTGAAAGCATCCCATGATCCATAAGGAGTTAAATTCAAATGTTTTAAATATGAATCAGCTTTATGTGCAGATAAATTGCCAGGCAAAGAACAAACTGCAAATGTTGCTCCTGATTCTGTGTACACCAGCATTTTTGGTAATTTTTAAACATTCTATATTATCTTTTAAACAACAGATGGTGTTAATAAAATTATAAACCACACCCCATAAAGTGCCAAACAGCAATAGCATTTTCCACGGAAATAATACAAGGTATAATATTTCCACATTTATGAAAAGCTGAGCATGAAAAACATTCGGGTTGCAAAAGATAAGACCCAAAATCGTCCTTTTCATTTCTTGTTAATGCAGCTTCAGCATTTTAATTAGTATCAATTACTGCGAATGGAGTTTTGGATGTGTTTTAACTTGTTCAAAAGTTTCAAAAAAGAAGGATTTTATTTGTTTGGTATTAGTCTCACTGCAAGTTCAGATGTGCAGTGTGAAAAAAAAGGATCTACTTTAAGAAATGGAGTTTGCTTTGAATCACTTAAAATGAAAGAGATGGATGACATGTTAAGTTTTCTGTGAGCTCTAAGTATTAAATTACTTAATAAAAGAAAAGTAAAATTTGGCAACGCAGGGTAAGTAATCAGAAAATAATGAAACTCTCTTAAATAGGTGACAAGTCAAAGCTCTATCAAGGGCCAATTCATATTCCAGGAAATCTCACATTAACTTTGATCGAAGCAAGAGCTTTTGGTACTTCCACAGATGGAAAAGAATACAGACTAGTTAGCGTAGAGATCTTTATTCTACTGACATTTTTCAACAGTTTATAAAATAGTTGGAAACAGACTGGCTTTCCCCTTCAGGCTAAACTTGTAGTCTGAATATCACTCCAGGAGAACACTACAGTAGTTTCTCAGCTACAGTATGGAGACATATGGACAAAACAAGTGTCTTCTATACATGCAGGAGAATGCCACCAAGCCTGTCATCACTTGGGTCATTCAGCACTTCCTCTGCCTATTTTGAGCCCAGCCTGCTGCCTTATCACATTATGTTGAAGGGAGAATCTGTTTCTTCTCTCCTCCATCTATCTTTTTGATATTCACCAGGCAGCCCTCTTCCTCCCAAGAAGCCCAACAGTCATGGCAGGTCAGCTACCGATCTTAAATGAAAGTGGATTGTGTTTGTTAGAGAGATGGGCAAGAATTCTGATATCGAGGATCTGAACATGGCTAGACTGCAGCACAATGAAGTGTGAACCCAGTCAGACTCCGCAATTAATTATGGAAAGTAGTGATTATGCAGGATGAAAGTTCAGTCTCAGCCAACTGCTGCCAGGTCTACCTGTCTTAAGGTGTTCCAGCAAGGTGTGTGGCTGAATCCTTGTAGCTCCACCCTCCTTTCACAGCCTCCTGTGGCATGTGTGCATCTTCATTTCACAGTCTTCAGGGCTAGTCCTCTGAGTGCAGTTTTTATGAGTCAAGAGACTCACGCTGGCATTACAGAGATCAGAATCTAGCCATTCGTATGTCTGAGCACATATTCGCCCTGAAACAAGTTTGTGGTAGTGTATTCAGGAATGCTTCGCACTTGGGTTCAGATCTGGTTCCAGCTGGAGTTCCCTCATAATATTCCAAATCTCATTAAGTTAATGAGAGTTTTTTTCCAGCAATTTCAACGGGATTCCCTGTTTCTGTGCCCACATCCTCGGCTCAGCCACACAGATGGAAAGCCAAGGTAAGTCTCAGGTAAGGAGGTCACACTCCATCCTGGCTGCTCCCTTCACAGCAGAACACTGAACACTGTCATGACAGTGGTGGATGATGGTGTGACCCACATCTACAGGTCAAGTTAAGTCATTGAACACATGCTCTTCTCCTTCCTAAGTATATTCACATCTGGCTTCCTGGATGACCATCCCAAAAAAAGAGACTTCAGACAGAAGAGATTGCCCTCAGATGAACTGAGGGATGGCTGAAAACCTTGCACAGCAGGTGTCAAGCTGACATTTTCATGGAAAGAAGACTGTAGTCATCAGGACAGTCAAACCAGTACCTTTAATGAGAACTAGATTCACCCACACAAACAAGTTGAATGGACTCAGAGATAAGTATCTTCTTATTTCCAAATCATATACTTCCTATTAGCACTACAATTATTATACAGACTCACTAAGAGAAGACAATCTTCCTAAATATTTATTTAGTGTTGATAGAATTGCTTACAAAACCTCTCTCTCATTCTGAGAATCTCCTACAAGACTCCCTTGTTCCCAAGTTCATTATTGCTGCTTATATTATTACTGTAAATCTTTCTAATGCCTCAAATGCTTGGCTCTGAAGAACATTTTTATAATGAGGGTGGGGCAATGCAAAACTTTTCCTCTCCTAATTCACTGCTAAATTGTATTTGCAAGTTCAAATGCCAGACTGATGAAATCACAATATTATTCATTGCATTTTGTTTGATTATTTGGTAGTGTTGTAGGGAACGTATCTATAAAACAACATGAAAAGCAAAGCAACAGAGCTGTAGGGGTTTTCCGGAATTTCTCTTCCGCACACATCAATTTTACTGTATGACTGTCCTGAAAGATTTATGCTTTGTGTTTTGAGGGCCAGGTTTTAAATGGCTTCACAGAATAAAAATATTAAAATTTAAATGCAACTTTAAAAATGTGTGTTGGACCTTTGGGCCTTCTGAAGAGGTCAAGTTCAAGACACTTATAAAAAGACCATTCCCAGAGAGACTGCATGGGAAAGCCTATTAACATTACTGCTTTCCCTTTATTTCCCCTTTGATCATAAAATAAGGTTATGGGTGGCAAAAGCTGTAATGGTGGGAAGATCCCAAATAGGATAGTGTGATTTAATCTACTGATTATAAAAAACCCCAAATTACCAACAACAGTATGGTGGGTTACCAAGCAAGAGTACACTACAAAGTGCCTTGCTCAGAAGAAACAAAAACAACAAAAAATACGGGGACAAAAAGCCCTGTACATGTAGGAATTAAGTTTGTTAAAAAAATAATTTTCACTCTACTTCTTCTTTAATTAAATCTTATTTTGTCCATATGACAAAAAACATAACTATTATTTAAAACGTTCCTAAATACTGAGTAAAAATAAACAAGCTCTGCATCTGGCTTAGGAAATAACAAAGGACAATTATCTGTTTATGCTAGGGATATGACTCAAAATTTCCATATTCCAGACAGAAAATATCCTTTTCCTATTTCTGCAGGCCTAATAGTGACAGTGAATGATTTAAGGGAAGACAGAGAGAGTATACAAGTCTACATGAGCATTTCTAACCTCATTTTTGTCCAAACAAACTGGCTTTTGACTGTTATATATATTTTATACTAAAAGGGCGGGGGG
>WEKX01024435.1:202051-213235 GCA_013390025.1 Pitta sordida
GGGGGGGGGGGAAGGATGGAGAGAAGGGAGAAGCAGCGAGGGGGAGGGGGGTGGGGAAGAGGGAGAAAAGGAGGAGAGAGGGCCAAGGGCGCGGTGCCCGGGGACGGTGGAGGATTCTGGTCCGAATCGCAGAGCGGGGAGGGGGAGGTAGGGTCAGACACTCGCACACCACCACCCCTCGGCACTTTCACCAAGTCAGCCCCACCGCCGCGCGGGGCCGGGAGCCGCCGGAGAGGAGGAGACGCCGCGCACACACACAGACACACACACGCCACCGCCGCGCTCCAGCTGCCCATCGGTTCTCCCTCCCTCCCACCGCCGCCGCGCAGGCAGCAGGCGTGGAGCCGAGCGGGAGGCGCAAGGGCTNGCCTCGCCCGCCGCGCTCCCATGAGTGAGTCGGTCCCGCTCCTTCGGCGTCGCTCCTCGGGGACGGGGGGGGACGGGGCCGTGCCGGGGGCACACACCGCGGTGATTTACCGAGGCTGGCGGNTGGGTGGCACGTTCCCCCCTCCCGCCCGCGGCACGACCCGGCGCTGCTGCTGTCACGGGGAGCAGCGCCAGGAACTCGCCTGTGTGCTCCAGGATTTTATTTTTGATTTTTCCGCGCCGTCTCCGAACCTGCCACCCGAGGTTTTGCTAAACTCTCGCCCTTTTGTGGCCGTCTCCTCCGGCTGCCTGGGGGAACGCTCCTGTCAGGCACCTGCCCGACCCGGAGTTTCCCTCTGCCAGTCTCCAGCTTTCCCTGACTGCGAGAGAAACTTCCCTAAAATGCAAGTTTGCTGAAACACTTTACACCAGCTCCTAAGCTGAAATGAACTTGAACTGAGGAAAGCTCTCCGCCGGTTTTAGGGCGTCCAAATGAGCGCAGCGCTTCCGTGAAAATAATTCACAAATTCAGATGCGAGTGATCTGGAGATGCCCTTTCATTATGGTCCGTGTTCCTTGGGTGGGAGTTAGCAGCAGCCCTTTATTTCTACTTTATATTATTTTGGTACAGTGTAGTCGTATATTTGTCTGCTGTAGTCTGCTGGCAAACATTAGCATTCAAGCTTACATATTTGACAAATGTGCAGACAGGAATAGCATGAATAGGCATCTTAAATATTAACAACCTAAGCATCTGTTGTGAAACAAATTTAATATATTTACTCTGTTTTTCTCACATTGTTAGAAAAGGTTACAATAAGTGTAAAATTTCAGCTGTACTTAGCACAAGGAATGCTTGGATATTTCACTATCTCTTCAAGCATTTAACACAATCACCAGATAGAAATGTGTCAAATCAGGCGCACTATTCAAAAAACAACTTGAAACTGTAAGCGTAGATTGTATAGACATGAATGTAGGATGTTCGCTTCAATTTCTATCTTCTAACTACTCTGCAGCACTATTTGTAGAATCTGAGAGTGCTCTTTCCAATCCCATACTCCTATATGCTTGTGTTTATACTTTCGCTTATTTCCTAATTCACTTTCTGTTTGAGATTGTGATTGGTAGTACCTTGCTTTTCAAGTTGAAGCAATGGTTTTCCATGAAAATGTGAAATAGCATAGAGTAGGTAAATAATGAGCAGGCAGAAAATGCAACGTGTTCACGTATAAGCATGTGTCTGAGCGGAGAGCGCACACACATAACAAGGCAATAGAAGAGAAATTAAAACCACTGGCTAGTATGCTATGTATGCCCACTCTTGAATACAGCCAGTGGAAAAGAATCAACTGACTCCAAGGAATTCCTCAGTCGCTGGAATAAAACTGTTCAGAGTAGAACAAGAGCATAGATGAGAGAAGTCTCCAGAAAGACTTTAGAGTTATTTCAGGAATCAATGCATTCCTTCCCTTTTTCCCACAAGTTCAAATATGTGATAAATAAGTCCTTTGTATGCAAAAGAGTTTAGTGGAACAAAAAATATTTACATGGAAGGCTTTTTGTGTGTGCACTTTGAAAAACTGTCCATTTCCTTTTTATATTCTTTGTTCTTAATGCTTTAAATAGGAAAGCAACTCTTGCAGTTTCCCCTCTCCTGCTATTTTAGTGATGTGCGTGAATCTGCTCCTGTGCTCCCGAGAAAGCACTGTGAAGCAGCGTCGATCTGTAACTCACGAATGGGACACAGTGCTTTGGCAGCGTGAGAATCAGAGAGGCTGCCATGCCAGCCCCAGCTTGTATTTGAGCAGGACTCCTTTTTGGTTTGCAGCGTAGGCCCAGCAGGTCAGCAGATGAGCACCTGCCCTCTGTTGATGTGTTTCCCAAGGCAGGGCAGGCAGCGCAAGCCCTGCCTGCAGCCCTGCCAGTATCCCACAGGCATCAGCCACCATGCTCAGTCCTGCTGGGGATGTGGGCACATCCATCCCTGCAGCACAAGAACCTCTTTAGAGAGGTTTCTCCCACATTTCAGGTTTGGGCTGGAGAGGGGCTTACAAGTGTGCAACTGCCATTGAGAAGACAATCAGCTGAACTCTGGTGCTCTTGTTAAAAAACCCCACAACCAAACAAAAACAACCAAACAAAAACCCAAAGCAAACTACCAAATATTTTGAATACATTAACTACACAATTTTTTGAAGTGTTGTTACCTTTTTATTGTCATCTCTTTTTTAATGTAAGCATTGTCAGAGAAATTGAAGTAATTCTTTACATTTCTAGCTATATTTGGGAAAAAAAGTTCAAGGAGATTATTACATACTAGTTTGTAATATATAGAAAAATATGCTAAAAGCAGAGTTCTGAATTAAAACTGTAGTAAGTATGACTTCTGAAATGTTTTATTCATATTTCTAGGAACTATGGTATTTTAACATAGACTCTAGTGAAGCATTTTATTGCCTTCTTGTATATAACTGCCATTGCTCTCTCTAGATATATTTAATATATAACCAATGAAGCCACAAACTTTCCTTCTACAACAGTTTAAACACATCTGGAACATTTTACTTTCTTATAATTTATGTTAATAGATGTAGAGTGTATATACAATCTTCTCAGACATCATTGCTTTTTCCAAAGGGGAATTTTTTTACTTTCAGTCAGGGAATATATTTATAAGAACAAAATAACTCAAAATATAGGCAATTCTATATATCATTTTATTTTCTGTTATATTAGGTTGATTATATAAAGCTTTCATTTAGAGCGATGGGATGATGAAATTACAGAGGAGCGATTGGCTTTTTTTTTTAAATGGTTAAAGTTGAGGGCTGCAAAAATGAATGTTTTTGGTAAAGTTCTTTGAGTACATAATATTTTTCATATATTTCTGACAAATTAATTTAATAGAAAAGCCACGAGTCTCTTAGCATGGAAGGCTATATTTTCAGGTAAAATGCAAGTTCTGCTTTTGCCGTTACAGGCATCAGGCTTCAGTAATCTGCTCCTCTTGTGGAATGAACACTTTCTACTTATAGCTATCATGCACCTACTGTTTATTTACACTGCATTAAACTGACAGCACGGCAATCAGAGGAAAAAATATTACTTACTTTCCTGAAGTAAACACCAGTTTATAGGTTAGTGCATATATTTATATTCCTGTCGCCACTAAATAATGGCTGTCTCCATTTTAATATCTACCTGTGGTGTTACCCAGGGCTGCTGGCTCTTCCTTGTTTAAAATGAGGAAAAAAGGAAGGAGGGGGGTGAAGAACAGAAGAAAGTTTTGTTATCATTCCACTGGAAGAGGAACTTAACAGAAAAGTGATTCAGTATTCCTTTCTGTTGCATGCCAAAGCCAGTTTTAAAGACATAGTATTCAGTTTTACTTGGTGTAATTGAATTGCATCTCAAACAGGGAAAACAGAATTCCTTAACAGTATTTGTCTATCCAAGACACTGAAATTGTATATTCAGGCAATGGCAGATTAAGGGCAGAAGCATTTTATTAATAACTGAAAGCACATATGTGTGTGTGATGAAAAATGTTCTGCAAATCTGTCACTATGCAATCAAGTGCATTTTTTAAACTTTAGTTGTCACAAAGTTGCTACTGATTCTAAAAAAAATTTTAAAAAAAGTAAAGTAAAACAGTTTGATGGTTAAAGAGTAACTTACAGTTCTTACTGCCTGTTATACTGAAATTTTGCAACTTTATAAAGTCCATGTCAGAAAGCCCTGTTGGATGTTACTTTTAATCTTGGACTAATGCATCCAAGTAGCGGGTATTTGAACAGAAGATAACTGCAGTCGGAACAGCTGAAAGTTTGCAGAAAGCTTTCCTAAAATCTCCATTGGAGGATTCCATTAATAACCTCTATGTAAGAAGTCCATTTTTTCTTCAGATTCTGAAATTATTATGCTTAACATTAAGTTGGCTTGTTTGTCAGTTCCCGTGTCAGTGGTATCCTGAACTCTGAACAACCCTGACCACAACTTGTAACTGTTACTTCCAAAAGGATACACTAATACTAGTACACTCCCTTCAAAAATGTTGGTGTTTTCGACCATTCACCATCCTATGGCGTCTAAATTAAACTAAATTAAATTATCACCAACACTTCATTACTTCATTGGTATCCATTCTGTTGTTTTGCAAATGTTGACTTTCTAATGGTTTCTGTACAGTGTTGCTTTCAGTAGGTGTAAGTCTTGATAGAGAGTAATTTTAAGGAGACTTGCCAGTACTGATCTTCTGCATATGTTCTTATTTGGTCCTTGTGCCTTGTACCAGCTGTAATCTACTCTTAATCTTTGTTATCTGGTGCAGTGTAGTAGGAATGGCATAGTAATAGTAGAGTGTAGCAACATATCTCAGGCACTGTCTGAATTGTAAATATTTCCTCTTAAACTTGCTGGGCCTGACTTTGCTCCCATGCACACTGGTGTGTCACTTCAGAGGTTGGTACAGTTTTTGTAGAGGATCAGTGTTAGATGTTCAGACAGGCTGAGGAATGCACTAACACTTAGTATTTATGCCAAGGTCCACCTCTTAGCTATTTATTTATAACACCAACGCACAGCACTCTCTTTGGAGTGTCTCCTGTGAGACACTGTGTATTTGTGTATGCTGGGGTTAGGACTTTAAGTAAAGACTTCCTTTCACTGGAGTGTAGACTAGCTGTGCTCTCTGAGCTGTTATAAAGCATGGTTGGAAACACCTCTGCACAGCTGTAGGTTCACAGGAGTTAGCTCTCGCCACCTTGTGCTTCTGTGTTGTGAACTGCGGGTTAGATCGGCAGAAGATTCTGCTCGGCTGCAGATGGGCCTCGGTCACCCCAGCTGCACCTGGGTGCAGCACATCAGGATGGGCCACGTCTATCAGCTGTGTTGGCCTTACATAACTTCCAGCGACTATCTGCTCTATCTTTCCCTTGGGACATTATGACATGATATGACCTGAGGAGATGAGGGAGGTGCTTTAAACCTCGAGTGCATCTCATCTTCCCAGGATCCTGCTCTGACAGGATTTATTTGGCCAGCAGCAATCATCTGTGGGTTGTTTCACTTGCTGCTCACTAGACAAAGTGGTGATGCATTCAGATCACATATATATTTGGAGGACTGTCATAATCTTTTCTGGTATCTGGAATTCTGGTTCTGGTTTCAGCCCTGACAAAACTGTGTGATTTTGAGTTAATAACTGTCCATGCTGTGTTTGCCATCCTTAATGCTGTGACCCTGATTTTGAAAGTGCTCAGCACTCACAACTTCATAGGAAAGTAAGGAAGCTGCGGCACACTATTTTTCCGTAAATGCAGCCTTTAATGTGTTCCTGGTTTATTTACCTAGCTATAAAATTAGTAATATATATGTTTCATAGAACACTGAAGGATTAAATAATTCTTTATATTTCTAAATCAGTCCTAGAGTGGAAAACATTTTCAGCACAATTACCAAGAATTGCTGCTCTGAACTCAAACCCACATGCAAATGTACGACATAGGTATATCCTTTTCAGTAACTGCACTTAGAATATGTGTCTGGTCATAATAGCCAGGTAACTAAAACATTTTCAATGAACAGGAAAAAAAAATTAAATATCATACATGCCTTGTATTCCTAATTCTATTACATTAAATAAAAGACAAAAAGAGCAAAGGGAAAAGAGAATGGGAGATAGAACATATGCACGTCACATCACAGAAGGACCAAAAGTAAAAAAATTAAGTGTGGAGAAATTACATAGTGAGTTTTGAGATGCTTATAATCAAAGATTAAATTAATATTTTTGCAGAGAGCAGCGTTAGAAAGATTTAAATCATTAACGCTTTTCATCATAGGTGGGCTTCCTTGATAAATGTAAGAAGTCTCAAGAGTAATTAAAGGCATCTTAAAACTTAAAAATGACAGTTTTAGCTTCTAACGAATCATTGTAATATAATAATACTGTATGCTTTTTAGTGTTACTTCTCCACTAGACATTTAATTACAGTCTTTGTAAGACATGTTATCTGTGTAGTAACCAGTGCATAAAAAGCATATTTACTTTTACATACAAGCTCTTGCTTGCCAGCTTTCTTTTTAAGATTATAGATTAAGATCTCCAATTCAGAATGTTCATGTCTTCAATGAAAACAACTTAATGTTGGGGATGAATTGGGCATTTAGTACTGGTACTACTTCTGAAGTCACACCTTTTGCAATAATAGTTGACCTGCTGTTTAGCAGTGGGATTTTTCCCATGCAAGAGGCCAAACTCAACATTTCTGTGCTGGTTCAAAGAATAGATTTTAGAATATCAAATGAAAAAGTGTGTGTAAGCTGTACATTGAGAAGTAAGATTTTAAAAAAACAATCTAAGAGTAGTTTGTGGGGGTTTTCACAGGTACAGCTTATTGCTCAGAGGAAATTTGGAGCTTGCTTTTCCTATGTCAGATATTGAGTATTGTCTGGAACATATTCTGGATAATGTCAATTCATGGGATGTATAACTTGGTCCACACATTGCTGTGGAAAACTAAGTACATTTGTGAGAAGGTGTAGAGAATTCGTTTTTCTTTTGATAAATTAGCAGATTCTCTTAAATATGAGAAGAGCTCTTCCACATACTGAACTTCCCAGAGTTCCTAGGTTTTGCACTGCTGGCATTGCAGGATGAGGCACAATGGAAACCACATTCAGCCGTTTTAGGGCAGAGATTTTCAATCGATCGTATGTATCATATGTCTTCTTTCAGGTCTTGTTTTTCATTTCTCATCTAGAAGTCATGTGCAAGAACAGTACAATACTGGTGTTAAGCCTCTCGTTTAAGTATGCTTTGTAAGAAAATCTCACAGTAAAATCAATCAAAATCAATCTCTCCCATTGACTATTTTGTTGACTTTCCTTGTCTTTGCTTTTTTTTCGAGTCACTGAATACCATAATGCTTTTCACCATTCCTTATGAATTTTGTTGTAATCTTTTTAAGAAAAATTTATAATAACCTGTTTGTATTTGGAACTTGTGATTTCACTGCTTTATTTGGGCTGCATGTCCTACAAGCAACCAACTTCTCCATTGCCATTTATAATGACAATTCAGACTCACAGGTGTAGTTATTGTTTTCTAAGCATTCCAGAATAATTTTATAGATACCATGCAAGAGAATTGAACCAGTAGAATTTCTTTATATATTTGGCAGGATGACAGATATGCCGTAGGAAGCGTTATACTGTTTGATAAATTGCATTACCAAGCACTATTTCATATAGGTTCTGTCTCTTTAAAAATGCAGTCTCCTCTATTTGCCCTATTAATTGTTGATATGTTGCCATCCACGAGACAAAAATTAGAGCTGTAATTAAATAATCATGTGATGCTCCTTAGTGCCAGTGAGAGCAAACTCATTTTTCCAGGCCCTGATGGTCACTGATTATTGTATTACTACTGGCTTGCTTTATTTTTTTTTAATGGCTCTATATTGCTGGGTTACCTAACCACTGGCCTTCTTTTCAAAATTAAAGGAATTGAAGAACATTAAGTCATTTAATTGGCCAGTGGTCTACGGAGACACAAAATAGTCGTACCTTCTTTGCTTTTTGGTCACTCAATTGGTTCTAGTGGGAGAACTACATCAGTGGTGTGGTTGTGTGCCATTTAATTTACACTGGTGTTTTGGCTGGGATGGATGCATATAGGGAATGCCAGGAGAATTACAAAAGGAGCAGGGTATTAAAATTCAGAAATGATTAAAATTGAAATAAAAGGATGCTGCTTCTTTGCCAGTACTCTGGCAGTCATAATGACACATAGAGATTAGTTTCCACCTTCATCTTTTCCTTCTTTCTCATTTCCTCTTGTTTATTGTTGACACATTTTCCTTATGTCTCTGCTTCTCGGCGCTTTTTTCACTGTTATATATTCCTACTTTTTCTCTTTCCTTAAGCATGGAGAAGCTTACTTAACCTTATTATAACAATAACAGAATAGGTTATTAATATTTAATATGCACATGATTAAAATTTCTCTCTTAAACATAGGTCAGCTCTATTATTAACTGACATGTTATTTTTCATTAAAAAATTTTTATTCTGCCCTTACGGTTTCTCAAACACCCTTTACTTTGGTGGTGATTTAACACATAATGTTTAGAAAACTGTGTTAGGCTAGTGAAAAAAAAGAACTTACCAGTCATGGATAATCAATTATGCATGAATTCAGATATAACAGATGGAAACTGGTGAGTTAAAGTTTCTCTTTAGCTTCGTGATTTTTTTGTTTTGTTTTTGTGACACCTGTCTCTTATGTATAGATAAACATCTAACATAGCATACTGCTTTTCATGCATCTTTGTCTGTTTTGCTTTTTGGGTTTGGGGTTTTTTGTTTCTTTTTGGTTTTGTCGGTGTGACATAAACTTATTTTCCCCTGTTTATAACTTGCTATTTTTACTTTGTTTGTCTATGCTGCCTGAGTTTTCTAGGGCTAAATTGTCCTGTGATGAAGCCAGCATTTAATCTTCTAATAAATTACACAATGTCATTTAACCTTAAAATTGAGTCAGCACGATATTTTAAATTACAGGAGTTCACTTTTGCCTTAAGCTGCTCATGGCCTATAGTGTTATGACATTAAAGCAACAGGGTAGACTGAGGCTGGGCATATATATGCATACATGAATATACACATTCTTGTGATTGCCATACTTACATAGGCGTTCCCTCCAAAGGCATTAATTAAATTTCTTTCAATCACTTGACAATGAAGTAGATTGTTTTACTGCTTTTTATTGAAAAGTTCAGTATGGATTCGACATAGTATTTCTTTTGGTTGTGGAAAGATTTTCACAGACCTAAATCAAACAAAAAAGACAATAACCCCCTGTGATATGCCCACAACAATGACTACTTCGTATTAATTAAATGAAGGGCTGAATATGTTTTCTTTCTATTTTTTTACACAAAAATATATAAAAGAACCATAAGCATGGGCTTAGACCTGAGGTGACAGGGCTTCTGTGTAGTTCATTCATGCTAGCATATTGAGTGATTCTTGTATTCGAAGGTGCCCCGTTTCAAACACATGAGAGTAAGTTGATTTGGATGTTACTTTTCTATGTCTGCAATAATTTGCAATAATAATTTCTTCATCTAGCTCCACCCACCTTGGAAGCAGCACGTTTGCAGATGTGGTGTGGAGAGATTTTCCATCTGTGTACCTGTAAAGGAAATATTAATTGAGAGAATGCACTGCGTCATTTCATAGCAGAATATTCCAAAACTTCTCATGAGCATATCACCAATATTTGTGAAGAAAACAAATCTAATACAGGAAGGAGTTGGTAGTATAACCTGCCAGAAGCAAATTAGAGAGATCTTTCCCCACAAATTTTTGTATTTAATGAAGAAACTAATTTTTACACACCTGTTCAGGCATTTCCTTCAAGTGCTTTCATGAGTATAAATTATTATCACAAATATTAACCTAATTTTGCCCTAAAAATACTGTATTCTAGTGGGTTCCCAGCTGCTGCTCTCCATCTCAGTTTGTTTCCACTGTAGCCACTTAGCAGCAAATCTAGAAACGTAGTTATATTAAATGCTCAAATAGATTTTTGTTAGTTTCTCATTTATTTTCTGTTGGTTTTGTCCTAAATCAGAGCAAGTATTTTGAACATTTACAGGGTGCTTGGAGTAACATTTTGAAGTGATTTGGGTTTTGGTTTTGCCTTATGGTGTTTGCATGAAACTAAGTATACTCTGACACACGTATAAATGGCCTTTATCTCAGTGACATTGCATATGCTAAACATTTTTCAGTTTCAGCCTGAATATTAACAGGTACCTTCTTCCTTAAAAGAGCTGTGAATATTAACAGGTAATTTTTCCTGAAAAGAACTATGAAAAACTCATTCATTTTGTCTTTGTTATTGTGGAATCATTTGAGTTTGAGATTGGAAGGAGCTCTAGAAGAAAAAAGCCAATTCGGCCAAAACCACCAACTTTCAATTTGTTTTACACGAAAACCACACATTTTGCATGTATTTTATGTATAATGAATATTGACTCCTGTCAAGTTTGGCTGTAATTAGATGCACAGTTTTACTTGAAAGGTTTTGAACCTTAGAAAAAGTGTAGCAGAACCTGGGCAGAGTTTTGAGTTAATAATGAAACTGGAAACAGGACATTTCATGTGGTTTTGTGTTTCATAATGAAAGTTTGACATAGTTCAAGTCATCAATCAGTTCTAACCATTTCCTTAGACTTAAAACTCTTCCATGTTTTCAGTTTGTATCAGTACTATCAGGTCAATGAAAGAGATGATTGGAAATCCACTTTAGTACACTTTAGTACTTGGTACTTTAGTACCATGAGGTCTCTCTGCCTCTCATGCAGAAGACCGAGGTTCGATTCCTCACCGGGGAGGCAGTGGTGCCATTTAAGAGTTGGGCTCGATGATTCTTGTGGGTCCCTTCCAACTCTGTGATTCTGTGATTCTCCCGTTGATGAAAGATTCCTATGTAAGAACTCACTGTAGCTTGAACTTGAGGAACATCTAAACTGTAGATAATAGTGCTTGAACAATCCTCTGCACACCTAAGTGGAATGGTTCAGATGTTTTCTACCATAATGCACAGCTTTGCTTTGGCTGTGTGAAATTCATCCTTACCCAGAACTGTTGGATCAAATTTCTCTATTCCTAAAAGCTTACCTTTTTGTTGTTTGTTTTTGGTTTTCTTTTGGTTGGGTGTGGGGGGGTTTCTGTGTGTGGTTTTTGTTGTTTTTGTTTTTTAGTGGTGGTGGTGGTTTTGGTTGGGTTTTTGGTTGGGGGGGG
>WEKX01024435.1:213253-328575 GCA_013390025.1 Pitta sordida
TTGGAAGTGATGGAAAATGAGCCAGGAAATGGAAAAAAGCAGAATCAGTCAACAACACTGCAAACCATTTTGGAGATAACTTGCTGCAACTTTGCTTTTAACAACTAAAAATAACTGAAAGTATGGGTTTATATGTCCAGGGATCATGGTTTACATACTGATTAACAGAGCTCCTATCCAGACACATCCCTAAAATAACCATTTATCAACTGACTGTTCTTTTAGGTAACAATGACGTACATGCCTGTTTCATGCCTAGGAGTTACCTAGTGCTGTGATGATCAGCGTTTTAACAGGAACCACTTTTTTTCATCTCTCCATGTCCCACATTAAGGTCTTCACATGAAAGACCTAAAAATTATTCCGGTGGGGAGAAAGCTGTGAAATTAGTGACCTGCTAAACATACACTTAAAACATAGGCAACTTGGCTGATCCTAAGATACTAACTTTCCTCCTTTCTTCCAGCTGCCTAATTGCATGAAATATTATGATATAAAGTCCTATTGCATTTTTTTGTTTGTTCTTTTTTTGTGGAAGGAGTTGGCTGTAGTTGCCACATGGAAATTATGAGCATGACTCATCAAGGTTCTAGTCTAGTGTTAAGGATGGAAGAGGATATGGTCCTCAAAATGTGTTTTTAAAAGCTGAAGCTTTTTATTTGAAGTAGTTCTGAAATCCACAGCCATAAAACATATTGGCTTATATTAAATAACACATAAATGGTGTCTGTGGGAGTTCATGTCCTACCATAGATAATAGTAAGTGAACTCAGTTTGTCCACATACCAGGCAGAGACACTGAAACTGCAGAGAAAGATTTATGTGATTAACCATTAATATTCATTGCTGCGATCTTTTATGGGAAAGTGGGCACCTCTCTATTACAATTTTAAGCAGCTAAGATTTCTTGTCACAACCAGAGGTAAAAGACTCACTGTTCTCATTAGTGGTCTCATTCACCTTTCACTTCATCATGCCAAACAGTTTTGTTGGGCTTTACTCCATAATTTTCTTCTAGCATTTTGCCTCTCTGTGAGTCACTAAGGGGTGAACTGAAATGACTCTTGTGGCCACATCCGCGAAAGTATGTATTTACTTCAGTTGTACAAGCATCTTAGTCAAAATAGACATACAGCTATGAAATTACTTGCGCAAAATGGTGCAGTAGTTTGACTAAAAGTAACTTTTTTTGCATATTCTTACTAAACTCAGTTTTTAAAAAAAGATTCTGTGATTGAAGTACACTGCAGATAATATTTGCAAGAGTAAACGAGCCTCGTCATAGAGGCAATCAATAGGGAGATGTCTGTTTGTATATGATTTTACATATCTGCAAGCTAGCTGAGACATCCAACTATAAAATGCTGCACCATGGGACAATGTGTAGATATCTGATACTTCCCAGGGGGTTTGGGGTCTGTAAACTAATGAATGCACTACATGTAGCCATATATGTAGGTTTTTCACCTCTGACGAATATGGTAAGGATAATTTACTTCACTTAATAAGCAATTAAGTGAAGTTCAATACAGCTGACTATTGTAAGTTAAATATTCATTTTACGTAACTGTTTCAGGACATGGTGTGTGAGAGAACACAAACGAGCAGAAATTGCTCATGCAAAATGTGAGAGGGGACGACAGCTTGTGTGCGATGCCTTTCAGTGCTATGAATTTCATTTCATAGCACTTTTGCTTTTTGACAGGCATCCTATCCAGGCTGGGGCAGGTTGCAGTCAAAAAAATCTAGGTTGGTATGTAACTTTGGAGTTCAGTGTGGGGGATGTCGCAGAGTGCTGTGATTCACATTGGTGTGTATCAGTTTGTTGGGTCGTATGTAAATTGAGATTGCTGCAGTCAGGTTGGTTAAAGCGTTCAAGAAGTGTCAGGCAACTATTGTTGTTCAGGGCAAAGTGAAGTCAGTCTGAGGAGACTGACAAAACTTGGGAGGGCTGTAGGACTGCATTGGCACAGCAGCAGTGACTGTGCTGAGGTTTGCACAGGTAGATGTGGGAAAAGACAGGAGGGTGCATCCTTCCCCTTCACCCACATTTCTGCCTAACCCATATGGCAGTTAGGAACAAGCCCACCAGGGAGTCATCCATCTTTCAGCCATAACTGGTTGCCTGTAGAAAGCCACAGATTGGCGCTTTCATTGCCTTACTGTCCAGCAGCTAGTGTTAAAGATGTGCACCCATCACCCCTTGCAGTGGGGGAAATGCCCATCAAAGGGAGTTTCCCAACTCCCCTGCTGTTGCACCGCTCTACATCACCTCCAGCACAGGTGCTTACAAGTTCCCCAGATGGCCACAGCGTTGTCAGGAGTATGTATGTATAAAACCCAATCAGCCTGATCTCCCAAAAGAAATCTGATAAAGGAGAATGCATAGCCATACTGGTTTTGCCAGGTCGTTTCTGTTTGCGTTGCACAAGAGCCAAGCTTCAAGATTTGGGCCTGTATTTCCTAATTTATTTTGAACAAGAAAAGATTGGAGTAGAGGCCTTAGGAGGCACTGAGGCAGCGTGCCACAGTGGAGAATTTCTTTTGCTTTGCAGCTACTGATACTGCTGCTTGAGAGTTAAATCACCATGGGGTTGGAAAAAACCAGTCCAACTTTTAAAATATTTGTATTATTTCAACACAACATAGTGCAAATGTATTTGTATATTATAAACACAGTCTAACAATTTTATTAAGGATTAATAACCTTTATTAAGCATATATTTGCCCGTTGTATGTTGACTAGAAGCTATGAAAAATGTGATGTTATTATTACCGCATGTTTAAATGATTGCCTGTATATGTATCCATGACAATATCTATTCATCTTCTGTTCTTTATATATATATTTTATTATAAATATCTTTTTTCTAGTGGATCATTTTAATATCAAAGTTGACACAGTGAAGTGCAAATTGGAATAGGTCAAATGAAAATCAGATATCTGTATCTTGAATTTATTCCAAGTAGTTTGGTATTGATAAGAGATATCTGATTGTTGTCTGTCTGTTAAGACGTGGCAGCCTTTAGTAATTTGTGCTTTCTAGTCAAAGGAAGGGTTCCACGCTCAGCTTTCCAAGTCTGTAGTAAACACTTTACCAGGCATAAGAGGTGGATGGGAATTAGATTAATCCATGTGGCAGGGAGTTTATAAGGTTTAGTACATATATGCAATTTCAAGAAGAGTTCTCTTCCATAATCATTTATCTCCAGCATAGGAAGCATATGCACAATTATATAATTAACAGAATATTTGTTTGTCAGTGTTTGGTTAGTGTGCGTAATAATATCATTATTAGGCCTTCTGTGCTCCTGTATTATCAGATTGTTATCTCCCTCTCCTTTAATTCACTGTCTCTGCTTTTTAGATTAATCACTTCATTTTAATCCAAATAGTTTTCTTTTTTGTTTCTTTTTGACCATGAAGAGAATGATTGTGAACACCAAAACAAAAGCTATTTTAGAAGATTGTAATCTTATGTTGTTCTTGTAATTGTCATATCTGGCAATCATTTTTATAAGGTGGTGTTTTAGTCCCAAATCTTGTTCCAGATCATACTTGCTCTATTCTAATCAGCTCTGCATCTCTCAAATTATCTTCAATGTCCTTCTCCTCCATCATGCTGCAGGCATCATACTGCTGGCTGAAACTCACATACTTCAGGATTTTCTTTAGTGGTTAGTCTTGCTTACTGTTGAAGTTTAAATTCACTGTATCAGACTTTTCTGAAAAGGTTGAAAAAATGATACAATGTTGATATTTTTCATTGTGCCTGTAAAGTTTGAATTGAACAAGTTAAGACTGTTTTTCCTCCAAGCATTCAAATGTATTGGGAAACAATGTAATTATCTCTTCGGGGGTTTTTGTTGGTTTGTTTTTTGTTTGTTTTTTTTTGTTCACGAGGGCCTGAATGGTAGTCTATCTTGTTGGAAAAAGATTGGTTTCTAAACAAACAACCCTCTAGACTGTTATACTTTGGTCATATGTTATGGAAGATATCATTTATGTTTTCCCTCGTTTTCTTCCTGAAACATGTTACTTGGGTTTTAGTTTTCGTTGGTTGGTTGGGGTTTTTGCCTTTTCAGCACTCTCAGTAACCATTGTAGTCACCTTTTTTTCAAGACAGGCAACATAGGAACAACTTTTCAAGTTTCCTACATATGCCACCTCCACTTGCTCTGCTTTGAATAATAGTATTATGTAACAGTGTATTCATTTTCCAGTCTTGAATTTCTTTGCTTCCGAGATTACAATCTATTTTATGCACTGCATAATATGATACATATTTCATGCATTTCACCCTATTACCATTTTCCTTTTCCTGCATGCCCTGCATGCCATTTGTGTTGGTGTTCCTTTACCGAGTCTTCATGCATTCCTCTTCTTTTATAATAAGTAAAATACTTGTAGGGAAACGTCTTCTCTTTATAGATTTAATCATTTGCATTTTCTGTGTACAGAGGCCATATTATTTTATGTATTACAGAACTGCCATTAGCCTTCCCACTCACCTACTTCTGCTGCTGCCTCATGTTTGTATTGGGGTTGTTTGTTGTTTAAAGTTACTACCCTAAACATTTTGGTTATATATGTCTATGCAAGAGTTCATGTTTTCTTTGGTTGATGATGCAACTTTCCTTTTAAGCATAGTCTGTTCAAACACTATGCATTTTATCAATAAAGAAGTTTAATTTTTCTCTTATCTCGTAGCTTGTACAAACTTGTTGCTTTCAAGTTTGGCTAGTCGGGTTACTTTTTTCCAAGTGCATGCTGGGAAAAAGCCATGACTGTCTCGCAGTAATTTATTTTGTCAATACTTTACCACCTTTTAGCTTTCACCTTTCAGGGGTGGCTTTCGGTGCCGCTCTGCGGACACGACACAGGGACAGTTTTGTGACGTTTCGCATGCGGACGGGGATGTGGCCCCTCGCCGTCCCGAGCCTGCAGCGATGTGTCGCGCTCACCCCACGGTGCGCTGCGACTCATTCCCGAGCTGCCACAGCGAGCGCTACGCTGGACGATGCGCTCGGCGGAACGGGGCCGCTTCCACCCAACCTCGGCCGCCCTCCCGCAACGCGCTCGGTGCTTCTCTTTCACCCCCGTCAGGATCGACGGCGGGGGGCAGGAAAAACTTCTTTCCGCCCCCCCCCCCNCCACCACCTCCTCCTCCTCCTCCTCCTCCTCTGCCACTTTCTCTCTCTCCCAGGACGCGTCGGATGATCCGGGGCCGCCGGGGAAGGGCTCCGGGCAGCAGCAGGGAGGCTGCGTCCTCCTCCCGTCTCTGGTTGGGGGGGGTGGTGGGGGAAAGCCGGTGGCCTCGGTGTTATTTTGTATTAAAATGAGGAGGAGGAAGAAGAAGCAGCGGCGGCAGCGGCAGCGAGCGGTAGCGGAGAGGAGGAGAGGAGGCTGTGAGCAGGGGACGGCGGCGGCAGCAGCAGGAGGAGGAGGAGGAGTAGTGATGAGTCAACTAATAATTTAATGGGGACAGAAACAGAGAGAGGGAGAGAGAGAAGGGGAGGGGGGGGTGGAAGCAGAGCGAGGCAGCTCCGTCCGGGGACACACACACATACACACACACACATATCCATGTAACATTCAGCAACAACCACCAAACCGGCCTAAATAACAACCATATCCAGCCAGCTAGGGGAAACGAGAATTAAAAACAAAACAAAACAAAAAAGACAGAAAACAAAGCCTACCATTATTATTCTTTTTCAATTGTTATTCGGGATTTTTTGTTTTATTTTGTCTTTTGCTGGCTTGGTTTTTGTTGTTGGCTTTTTGCAACCTTTCTATTTTGTATTTTTTACCCCTTCTTGCGAGTAACTCTTTTCGGAGTTACCCAGATTTTCTTTTTTTTTTTTTTTTTTTTTTCCTTTTTTGGAAAAACAAAACCCGGTTTTTTTTTTTTGGAGTTTTTTTTTTTTTTTTTTTCCCCCTAGTAGAGGGGATTTGGGTTTTGGACTCGGAGGGAGTGAAACCTCGTCACTTTTTTGTAGTGGTGGTGTGCCTTGTTGTGTGTGTTTCCTTCCTCCCCTCTGTTCTTTTTCTCCCCTCCTCTCTCGGTCCCTCTCTCCCCCCTCACTCGCACAACAGCCCCCGGTAAATGAGAGGAGACAGGTCCTCTCTGCCTTTTTTTTTTTTTTT
The DNA here is from genome assembly GCA_013390025.1 of Pitta sordida. Taxonomy (NCBI): domain Eukaryota; kingdom Metazoa; phylum Chordata; class Aves; order Passeriformes; family Pittidae; genus Pitta; species Pitta sordida. The sequence goes on from WEKX01024435.1 coordinate 219,405, forward strand.
CTTCCTTTCCCTCCCCGGACCGCGAAGGCGAGATTAAAAGTGGCATTTTAGTGCCTTTTCCTGCAATTTTCTCGACACTTTTTTTTTTTCCTTTTATCTCCACTAGCGATCTCTGGGGCTGAGGTTTCCGCAGAAAGTTTGGGGGCTGTTACGGTGTGTATTTTTGCGGAGGGGGAGGGGAGCGGGCTCCTTCTCTGTGTGCTGCTCCTCTGGGTGCCTATTGGAGAATAATAGTGTAAGTGACAACCTAGAAGTAGACTTTCTGCTCTTCACACTGGATAGAAAAGCTGGTTTTTTTCTTTGCCTGTTTTTTTTTTTTTAATAAGCCCTTTTCTCACTTGCTCCTGTACGCGTTGATTTTATTTTTAAAAGCGTAGCTAGACTTAAGTCACCCTCCACCTCAATTTAAACCTGCTACTTATTTTTTTATTATTATTATTAATTCCTCGTTTTGAGCGTTACACTTGTCTGATCAATTTGATCTCCAGCTGTGTCTTCCGTTGCTAAACCTCGAAAACTGCCTCTCTCAAAAGATATTTAATCTCTTTTTTTTTTTTTTTTTTTTTTTTTTGTCCATTGCCATTTTTGCTCATGGCTACTCTGTTTCTCGCTATCTATTTTTGCCCCTCCCCGGCTAGAGGAAAATAGCAACAAGAAAAAAGAAAAAATAAGAGAATATTAGGGGAAGTAGTCCTCAGGTCTGCTGCGCCCCCCCGCCCCCGTCCAGAAAGGGGGGGGGACCTAAAAAACATCAGTCTTGAACTTCTTCCTTCTCAAGAGCTCGGGCTGCAAAGGAAACCTCCTTTGTGTTTGTTATTTATATGCTGTCAAGTTTTGAAGTGGTGAGTTTCGGGTCGGTTTTGCTAATTTCACTCAGAAAACTGCAGTGTTTCTGTTTCTAGATAAGTACTTTGCTTCTTTGTCTCTTTAAAAGGTCACAGGGAAAGCTTGGCCTGGATTGTGAGAGCCATATGGAACGGATAAGTGCGGAGCCTCTCTCAAATGTGATTATGGGTTTTTATGGGGGAGGGAGGGAAGAGGAGGGGAAAGGCATGGGGAGGGGGCTGATTCAGGAGGAGAGAAAGAAATAATATAATACCGGCGGCGTTACATCGCGACAAAAGGAGATACTGCACCGACTCTCATTCAGAAATTGCGCGGTGTGCCCGTACGTGTACGCTGGCTCTGGGAAACTGTGCCTTGAAATTGTGCTCTTCTCTCAACGATCTGTGATGAAAACTTGTAGTTGTGAAAGATGCCTAAATGCGAAACCCGGGGAAACTCTTGGCCTGGAACCGGCGGAGATGATAGGTTTTTCCGGCAACCCTCTCCCTGGGCAGGCCATGCTGGTTGTTGCTCATCACTATTTCAAACTGAGGTTTCAGTGAACTTTAGCCTTGGGCATGGAGTTTAAATGAGTAAATTAGGTGTTTTATGTGCATGTAATTTTGCTTTGTAACATAAAGCTTTTTACAAGATGACTAAGCGGTGAAAGGATGCCGATGGGTGGGTATTCTCAGGCCAAGCGAAAATGACCCATTTGGTGTTTTGGTTGTAGTCAGTGTATTAACTAAGTGGCGATCTATCACTTTTATTCACTGTAAATGATGTAGTCCGATTCTGACTCATGATGACTAGATACTTTTTGTAGCAAAGAACCTCGGTGCCTTAGGTGCCTTTTTGCAACTTCTAAAGTTGCAAAAAGTGATGAGGAATTTCTTGTTTGAGCTTTTTTTATATATATATTCTTTTACTCTTCCCTCCCCCCCCTCTTTTTTTTGTTTGGTTTTTTTTTTTTAATCCTCTTATTCTTGAGAGAGACTAGTCTCAGAAAAGCAGCCCTATAGTACATGAGGATCGTCAGAAACATTGGAAGATGTTAACAGTTTGAATCTGTAATTCTTTGCCTAGGCTGCACTTAACACAGTTTAAAAAAAATCTTTTTGAAAAGTGGCTAAAATAGGCATGTTTACTGTTAATGAGAGACACGACCAAAAACAGATGGGATAAAGATAAACGGTAAACCTTAGCCTGTCACCTTATAGCATGAGGAAAAATAATGGTTGTCTGAACTTCATCTTTTTGGTGGCATTCTTGAGGTTGCTTGCAAAGGTTGGAATTAATACATTACCTCTTTCTTCACTGTTTAAGAAAAAGCAGCGCGATGTCCGAACAAGAAAAAATTAGTTTACAAAATTGTCAGAGGGATGTATGCCAGTGCCTTAGACGTGTATATATATTTAAAAAATCAAGATATTTAGACTCTAATAGCTTTGCTATGAAATATGCAGGAAATGTATTGAATTACTAGGCAACTGAAAGAAAGTAGCAATTATCAGATTCACACCATTTTTCTAAATATGACTCTGCCAGTACATGTTAGTATTTTTAATTGCTAGTGTAAATACTAGTTCATAACTTAATGTCTACTCACCTGCCCTTACTGATTATATTATAAAATAATTGTCTGTGCAGTTACCCTTTTCTCAAGTCAGAGAAAGATGAATAAAATACCTAAAAATCACAACAGTATTGATTAATGAAATCTTAACCAGTAAGATGTCTCAGCAAGGGATATTTTTTTTTAAATAGTTGGGAAAACAAATGCTGATGAGTGACAAAAATCCTCAAAACTTGCTCTGTTATCTTCTAGGCTTGAGAGATTTTTAGTGGTTTAACTGTAATTATTATTCATGGGCAGAGGCTTCAAAAGTTAATAAGAAGGGAAGTACAAGCATGCTAATAATGTACCTTTTCGTAATTTGCTATTGAAATTCTGGTTTTTTGCTTTCAAATAGCTGTGCCAGAATCACCCAGGCATTGGGGTGGTTTTTTATATTTAAGACCTTCGAAGGTACTGTAGAAATTGTGGAGACTTTTTCCCAGCTTTGTTTGGTGACGTACTACTCAGTTATTTTTCTTACTTCAGTGAACTAGTCTATTTAACACTTAAAACTTAACATTGGAAAAATTGCATATTTTGAACTTTGCAAAAGTTGAGAAACTCTGTGTCATATTGGTTAGGGAACTCAAAATCAACCGTCTCCCGCCACTGCTCTCTGAAGTTAAATGTTAAATTCTTCTTAAACTTCTGGTTTTTATGGGGAAAGGAATTTTAAATGGACAATATTCTGTAACTCTAAAAAATCTGTTGCTCCTTCAACTAAAGTTTGAACAATCTCTCTATTGTTGTTAATTCATGTTTTGAGCAAATAGATCAAGAAATTTTTCGTTAGAATCTTTTTCTTTCTCTCTCTCCCCTGAATAAAAACATCCGCAATTAAAAGCAAACCTTTCTGTGAGATTTGTAACAATGGCTGTGTTGGAGCACATACCTTGATAATTGTCATCATTTATATAAGTCTTAGTGTCTCTCAAATTTAGTAGAATATCTCTGGTGATTTTTTTTAAAAGAGGTACTCAAACTGGCTTTTAGAAAATAATTCCACCAGATTGTGATACAATCTACTTGTAAACTGAAGTACGAGGAAATTTTTGAAAAATAAGTTTGTTTCTTTTAAAAAGGGCATTTATTTCTCGTTAAAACAGTTAATCTATTCTTCATGAGTTCATGATACGTATTATATCTCTCTGTACATGTGCAGGCTGTGTACGTATACATATGCGCACACGTGTACAACATATATATTTTTTTTTTGAATCATGGCAGGTGATCTTTAGAGGCGGGACTGAGTATGGATCATTTGAACGAGGCAACTCAGGGGAAAGAACATTCAGAAATGTCTAACAATGTAAGCGATCCGAAGGGTCCACCAGCCAAAATTGCGCGCTTGGAACAGAATGGGAGCCCATTAGGAAGAGGAAGACTTGGAAGTACAGGAACTAAAATGCAAGGAGTGCCTTTAAAACACTCTGGACACCTGATGAAAACTAATATTAGAAAAGGTAACACTTTTGATAATTCTGCATTAGACAAATATGATTTATAATATTTTGGGGGAAGCATACTTTTGCAGACTCTACTTCGTTTTTATTTCAAGATTGAATCTCCATTTTAAAATACTATATACGTATTCCCAATTCTGATATAAATCACATTTGGGAAATGTAAGCTTCATGCTTGGGTGGAGCATCTTGCTTTTCAGGGTGGAGTCTGATTTTTGTGAAGGTAAAGGCTAGCTGCTCTGGTTAAAGCAAATTCTTTCATTGAAATAGAAGTGATGTAGTGCATTAATTCTTTGAGTAAGTGTTGCGCTAAGAAACGCAAAAATATCTAAGAGTAAATACCAAACCCCCCAGAACGAATTCTCGCCTTTCCTCTTAATGATGGTCCTAAGATTGGAAGGGCAGCAGTATTTCCATAACAGTTGCAAGTTGGTTTAAAGGAGAGTGTAAATCTTTAGGTATCACATTGGAAAAGTCATTTATAATGTCAATCTTTGCAGTTTATTTTCTTAAGTACAATTCATTATTGAACAATGAACAACTTGGGTGTCATATTTTTCAGTGGCTGGTTTGCTGTAATTAGACATTTGCACAAGGAAAAGGCACATTTAGAATCATTGGTGTTTGTTTATGGATGAGTTTTGTTTGCATTGAAAATATTTTTAATGGACAATAATACAGAAATTTTACTTATCAAAATGTGTAAGTCTTTTTGAACATGTCCTACGGGCTTGCTAATTTAAATCAAAATATGCTGCATGTAATTTGGCATATGTCTTTAAAAAACCTCTACTTTTCCTAGCATAATTGGTTATGTTTATAATCCAGATTTTTCTTGTATTTGCTAAGCAAAGTGCAAAATGGAACCAGGACTATTAAATGCACAAAGTTAGAAGGCAGAGGAATTTCATTGTGTCTGATGCATAACATTTATTGTACAATCATTTATTTTTTCCTCGGTTTGGCGAAAACAAAGAATATATTGATCCTGAAATGAACAGACACAGCAGTCCGTATTGTTAGATCTTTATCTATTAAAAATGGAAAAACAGCACTTCAGCAAATTCTTTGGCCTCTGCTCATGATTACCCTATTTATTGATTGTTTGCCAAGAATGTATGCATCTTAAGAAAGCTAGGGTAAGAGCATTAAAAATATAATTTATTACGGCTTTTCAAGCAGAGTGCATTAACATTGTACAGTGAAGCAATGGGGCTGTATAAAAAGGACTTTCTGACGCCTGCAAACATATAAGTTCCATAAATTCCTAAATAGGAGATTTCAGCTGTCTCTGGTATTATGTGATATTTGCACAGCAAACTTTAATGCCAGGACAGTTTTAGACAAGGATTCTACAGACTTCACTGCTCCTTATGGCAGACGTGCTGTTTACACAGACTCATAAACCTTCAGCAAAAGCTCTAACACTGCCTTCAGGTTTAAATCATGCTGTATTTTTAGCAGAGAGCACTGACCAATGCTCTCCCCTTTAATACTAGAAGGTTATGAAGTTGCTGCACTTGGAGGTTCTTGCCAAGTACTAGCAGGAGTGATCAGCCAGCTGAGATTGTGCTCTCCTATATAACATTTTTCACATTAACAGAAGGACAATAGTGACAGTTCGCTAAAAGATTTAGTGGCTTGATTTGTAGTCAGATGATACCTGTGTCGCACTACTGTGATCCACCTCTGATAGTCTATGCTATGCTGCAAAATTTGGCCAGGAGATTCTCCTGTGCTATTTAAAACTACCTTATTTTCCAGAATGCTGCAACTCAAGCGATCTGGCAAAAATGGTGCTGATAGTAGTGAAGTACCTGTGCATTGTGGCTATTACAGCTTAATTTGTAGGAACTGACAAGGGGTAAAACAAATATGCTTTAGCTGGTTTCGAGCGTATCTGCACTGTTTGCTAAAATGAGGCTTTGCTTACAGTTTATCTTCAGGAATTACTGGTGAAACTGCTTAAGAATTTTGAGCGTTTACTCTGAGTCAGACACTAGTAGGTGAAACATCAATTGTGAGAGCCTGGAAGGGAGGGGAAAAAACCCAAACAAACCACTTTTTTGCAGATGAAGCATGTATGTCCACAGATTAATTAAAATCAATGAAGAAAACACCAGTTTGCATGCACTGCTGTTGCTTTGGTCTTATTTCCCTTCCTGAGCGGTCTCGCTCACATTTAAAAAAAACCCCAAAAGGTAAACAAAATAATAAAAAAAAAACTCAAACCACCAAAACAAACAAAAAAACCCAACCCCAAAACCAAAAAAACCCACCAAGACAAAAATGCTCCTTCCCGCACTGCATAAATATTGGCAAGCGTTTACTCTTGTCTTTCATGCTGAGCCTATTGGGCAAACTGGAGTGAGTTTGTGAGCTTTTCCAAGCAAGCCTGAAGGGGTTTGTTTGCCAGAGATTGGCTCTCTGGTGAACAGATGTAGTTTACATATACGTGCTTAAAGAGGTATCTTTTTCATCATGGTTTCTTGCTATATGTTAAGAGCACAAATCAATAGACATAGTCTTAGAGCATGTATGTATTGTCAAGAGTAAATTCTCCTTTTAGACTACAGCATCTCAGGTGCACCTTAGCAGGTTAGGAGGTTTCCATAAGTCTAGAGGGCAGTGGTTATAGAGGCATTAACATTGTAGGACTAATTGGAGTTCCTGGGTGCCCTGTTAAAATAACCCTTGTCATCATTTATGCTAAAGATGATACCCCTCTGGCAGGCTGCCATAAGACAGTTCTGTACATCTGCTTTTAACCCTTTTCCTTTCTGTCATTAAGAGATTCTAACCTGTGCCGCTGGAGACAGTGGAACAGAATCAGGACCTAAAACCACAGGTCCAAGATCGTGTCGTCTGTGTCCATCTGGGAGGCCAGGAGGGATTTTCATGAAGTCGAGGAATCTGATTGCTGGGAGCGACATTGTCCCTAAAACAGCTTGGGTCATTTGTTACTTCTCTGTCTGTTGTCAAAAGGGTGGAAAAAATTGTGGGGGGGCAGGGGGAAGGCAAAAGAAAAGCGAGAAGGTTATTTGCTTAATATTCTGTGCAGCGTATGGAAGGATTTGTCATATTATGCCACAAAACTGGAAATTGGTAATTAACTTTCAGGCATGCCAAAATAGCATTGTGGGATGTAAAGTGCGGGAGACAGCAACAACAGAAAGCCCAAGCTGCAGGTACACTTCTTAAAGCACTATGAAAATCATTATTTGTTTCTTAAAGATGCAAGTGAAAGTAGTGCTCAAGTGCACTCAGTGAATGAATCACGAATTACTCTCAACTTTTCCCTTGTTTTCTTGTGTACTATTTTCAGAATGAATGTATAACACACAAGGTGATTTGTTGTTGATGTTGAAAGCAATTAAATATTTTTGGCAGGACTAAGAAAGTTTTAATGTTAACGAACAAAATTATGTAGCTGGTACTAAAATGGCTTACAGTGAAGACATCTGCAGTATGTATTTAGGTTCTCATGCTGCCTGCTACTCACAACAAATCAGGCAGGACAGAGAGAATCAACTTCTCTTCAGTCAACCTTGTTATTTCTATAGAAGGTAATTCTTTAAATCTGTATCTGATCAAGAAAGACAAACTTGCATTTCTGCTTTTCAGGGAGATGTATCTTTTGTACAACTTTCTCTTTTTTTGCGGAAGGTGAAGGGAAAGGACTCAGGGAATATGTATATCAAATATTTGTGATGATTCTTGTTGCCTCCTCTGCCTGTTCATACAGGTTTTATTTACATAATGCTGTGTAGACCCACCTACTTTACTATAACTCAAGTTTAATATGTTAAATTTAATATTTTTCTTAATAGGAAGTATGCTTCCAGTTTTCTGTGTAGTGGAACATTATGAAAATGCCATTGAGTATGATTCTAAGGAGGAGCATGCAGAATTTGTGTTGGTGAGGAAGGATATGCTTTTCAACCAACTGATTGAAATGGCATTGCTGTCTCTTGGATATTCTCACAGCTCTGCTGCCCAAGCTAAAGGTAAATAAGATTATGAAATTGTACAATGAATTATGTTTGTTTGTGGGGGCCTTGTGGGAGGGGCAGGATTTATTTCAGGAATGAAGGTTTTACTTCTTAAACTTCTTGCGAATTTTGTCTCTGTATTTTTTCCTTAATGTGTTTTTACTTAGTGCACGTTTTATTTGTGAGGAATGTGGAGGTAAATTCTTTTTTTTTTTTTTTTAAGAAGAAAAAAAAACTTCAACTGAATCATTAGTATGCTTATTGACCTTAATAATCTGCTCCACTGAGGATCCACAAGGAAGTGTAAAGCATATTTGAGCAGATGGACTGTTGAGAGTCAACTTGCATTTATGACTGAATATCCAGCTCTGTTTCTTTTACTTTGTTCCTGATGGTTTTATAGACTGCGAAGTACCGTTTTTGTTTTTTTTTTTGTGCTCGATTCTTGCATTGCAAAATCCTTTCTAATTCATTGGAGGAATGCTAGCTGTTATATCATGTCCTATTGAATTCATGGGAACCTAAGAAAATATAATTCTATACATATTAAAAAAATCTCTACTGAAATGCATTTGTATAATTTCATAATATAGATAAAGCGTATCCTTGATAGTGTGTGGATGGGGGTTTTGGGGGGAGATGTTCTTTTGTTTTGCCAGTTTTGAGAGGCTAGAAACAAAGGTGGTGATCTTGCTAAAATCAGATATTTCCTTTGCCTCTAAGGATTAATAAGTAAATTACTTTCTTTCAAATTTTTCCTGCCCTTCTTGCCCACTCTCCCTCCCCTCACAAAATGACAATCCTGCAGGGCTTATCCAGGTTGGAAAGTGGAATCCAGTTCCACTTTCCTATGTGACAGATGCCCCTGATGCTACAGTAGCAGACATGCTGCAAGACGTGTATCATGTGGTCACACTGAAAATCCAGTTACACAGGTAAGTTGCATACCAGTTACAGGACATGAACTGTGACTTGTCTGCTCTTAACTGTTAATATTGCTGGTATTAAATTCCCACTGTGCTTTGTGCTCCAAGTACAAAGGATTGCCTAAATTCCTTTTCAGTTACTCTAATTCTTCTTTAACTTAGAGTATACTATTCCAGAAAACTTTTATAGCTCTGATACATAGATTTTTCTTTGGATATCTCATTAAAACTATGTTGCATTTTAGTCAATTAAATGATGCATTACAAGAAGGCATTTTACATAAAGTTTACTTAAGAGAAAAATATTTTTGCATATCATGAACAGTACCATCTGTGTGCATTTTGTGAAAGAATGACTTGCTCACACTTATTGTTGCTGTCTAGGTTCTTAAATTTCAAGGCAACAAAAAAGAGAAAATGGTTAATATATTAATGCTTTTCATGATCAGTCGTGAGAAAGCATTACACCTTAAATTGTTTTACCAAGCGCATCAGAGCAGGAAGGTAGAAGTAACATGAAAAAATAGTCGCCACATGCAGCTGATGTATAATTCATGCATCAATACAGCAGATGTGTTGTATAAAGTAATTAACTAATCGGAACAATCAGGAGACCGAGAGCAATCTCCAGATGCATCTGCTTGATGCGCAAAATGAAATCTGTCTGTCTTAAAGGAATGTTCTGCAGCAGGATGCAATCTTGTAATAATCCCTTTTCTAATCTGTGTTTCAAATAGTTGCCCTAAACTAGAAGACTTGCCTCCTGAACAATGGTCTCACACAACAGTAAGAAATGCTCTAAAGGACTTACTGAAGGATATGAACCAGAGTTCATTGGCCAAGGAATGTCCCCTTTCACAGGTACTTAGCATAACATGTAATAAATAATAAAGCACTATAGGCAACGCTGATGTGAGATTTGAGATTTCTACAGACTGTAGCAAGTAGTACCCGTGGAGTAGATCTGCCAAAAATGCAAATGCATTTGACCACTTCATGATCTTTATAAATATGCCTGCTTCATTTTGAACGTAGTCTTACAACATTTCCCATGGGGAGTCGTGAAAGGTTGTTTACACCACACTAAAATCATCTCACAGCAAACTGGATTTTAACTGGTTTTTGTCTTCAGTCTTTGAACTGCTTTGATGCAACTACTTTTTTCAAGCACATGTGTTTGAGATGTTAAAAGGCTCTTTACTTACTGCTGTCAAAAGTACTATTCAATCTGAATGCTTGTTAGATAACCTACTGTAGTTTTAAATGCTAATTCATAAAATGAGACAGCCTTTGGCATGCTATATGAGAAGGGAATAGAGAATAAAGCTCTTTGGATGATGTGTTGTTGTTGCAAACAACCAAAGGAAAATCAGTCATTTATTAGTTCTAATCAAAATACACCTAAACAAAGATGAAACCTCAATTTATGCATTACTAAATATTGAACCAATGCTTTCCTCAATCCTTAGTTGTATTGTTCTGTTTTTCCCGTTCTTTTTGTTCTTCTCTTGTCAAATTACTGCAAAGGCGCAACTTATTTTTGTATGTAGTATGGTGTCCAGTGGTGTCATAGTGTTTATTTATACCTTTTAAATTTTGAAATACATGTATTTTGTTGTGATGCCGTGAAGATTAATTCAATATACGGGAAGGAAAAAAGAGAAATTAAGGAAGCCAAGGTATTTTTATGGAGATTTGATTTCTCTTTCTCCGAGTACTAGAGTCTTTGTCTCCAAAAGACTTCAGTTAATCTGTAGAGGACTAGTCTCTTTCTCTGTCTATTTTTCCTGCAGATATATTAGCAGGCTTGTTTCCCATCACTTTTTTTTCTTTACGGTTAGATTGTTTTCAGTGATGTGGCTCCAATATAGGAAGTTCTGAAGTGGAAATAATCAAAATTATCTTCACTGGTTGCAAACCATTCCAGTAATATGTTTGCAAAGTTATCTTGTATGCACCTACTACAAAAGCACGTGAGTTTTTGCACTGCTGGTTTATGGGAGCTACAGATAATTTGGGATTTTAATCCATTTTAATCTAATAGTGCTAGTTTTTACTTGATACTGATGGAAAGTAGATAAGCAGATAGAATTGTATTAACTTTAGTGGACAAAAAATATCTTGCTCTTAAAAAAACTTTAAAAAAAAATAACAGCTCTTGAAGTTAATGCTTGAGATGACCAAAATTCCAGATTACAGAATTCTGATTTGGGACTGTTTCTTTGTAAAACAATATTCTTAAAGCCGTGAGCTTCTTTCTGTCTTGAAAAGGATGCTTATTACTCTTGTCCTCTCTGTCTTCACCAACACCGCAGTTTCCCTTTGGGAGCTCGAGGGGAGATGCGTTGATCTGATGGTGTCCTTTTCCCATGACTAAATTGATCGGAGTGCTTCCCATCTCAACCGTACTAATACGTAACTCATTGTATATTGCCCCTGTGGAAGGGATACTTATTCAAGAGTATTAGTGTTTTATTAAAGGTATTAGTTTGTGAGTTGCCCTGCAGTGGCATACTGCTGCAGCAGAGGCGAGACGCAAGAGCCAGGCAGAGGTCAGGAGGCAGTGTTTCCTTAGAGGGCCCATCAAAGTGCCAGTATGGGAGATTCTTCTGAGACCAGAGAAGGGGTCTCTCCACAAGTATAGGTAACACCATGTGACGTGCTTCATCATAAATGCAAACTAATGCAGTGACACCATGCCATAACTTATTAGCACTGTTATGGACATAGTTTGTTAACCACAGAAAAATGACTCCAAATGGAAATGAGAGTAGTTATTGTTTTCTGTCACTGTTACTAGCAATACTGTTTTGTGTAGGCATGGAAAGATTTGTTTTTAAAGTATTTAAGCCACTGTGCTCAATGGGTGGCATCTCTGAAGCCCTGTTTTCACTTAGAATTTTATGGATTTTCTTAAACTATCTTGCATTTTGTTCATATTTGTTCAAAATACTGGCATTCTATGTACTGCAAAAAAAAAAAACCCAACCAAAACCCAAGCAAGCTGTTTTATAGTGCAGGTATATTTAATAGCCTGAAGATACATGAGCAAACAAACCTTGCCAACCAGTTTGTTTCACTTATAGTAGTGAAAACTTAACAGTATTATTTGCTTGTGTGGGTTTTTTCTTTTTAGTTGGTTTTTTTTTTTTTTTTTTTTTTTGCTGTTTGCTTTCTTGTCTGACTAAAATTTTGGGGCGTAAAGGTAAGAACTCTTCCTGCCTTCGTTGGTAAAATACCGCTGTGACTCTTGGTCTCATTAGCAGAGTTGGATACATAGTCCTTTTTGAAGCTACAGTAATTGTCTTGCGCTGTGATTGCTGTGGCCACCCCTGAAAGATCAGGTTTATCACTCAGTTTATGAGCCCACATCATGGGGAATCCCTGTCAACATGACTTGTAGCGCTCAGGATGGACCAGAGCAAATGCATAGCTCTGAATTGCTGTGGAATTGCAAACAGGTGTCCAGAGGTTTGGTCTCAAATTCTTGGTATCAAGAAGTCAAGGTAAAAGGGCACTGCAAATTTTGCATGGAAGAGCCAAGCCTATTCTGAATTGTGTGCTGCAGTGGATATTTTCACCGTTACATCAGGTTTGCAGATTTTATTGCTAGAGATTAGCAGCATGTGCAGATGTTGAGTGAAAGACTTCCTTGCATTTCATACGCACTGCTCGCTTAATTTCTGCTGCTTGTCCGGGCTTCTTTTGATGAGGAAGGTAACTTGGAATTTAATGTAGGATCCCAATTTTGGGCTCTCTTGTGCATTCCATTAAATTGGTCTATCTCGTGAGTGGCCTAGATCTCATTTCTCTCCTGTTCTGGCTCTTTAGTCTCTGAAGGATTGTAAAGAAATTGTTCTACCATCAATTCGTATTGCCAAACTCACACGGAAGCTCTACTCTACCTCAGTCTTCTGGGAGCTGCTTTAAAGTGATCAGGCAAGCAGACAGCTCAGTTGCATCTATTTTTTTAATGCTAGTCTTTCAGTATTTCTTCAGCCTTAGTAGTAGCATCTTCATACGTCACTTTCACAGTTTTGCTCTGTTTTGATTTTTAGTGCAGAAGTCTCTTATTAATTTCATGGTTAATAACCAAAATACTACAGGCTGTATTTATGCTGGTATTAATAAGGGATTCTTTTTTTGTCTTTTGTCCCTATTGAATTATGTGTCTTTCTAGCTGTATTTATATATATATATGTATAGTTAGATCAACTTTTATGAGGAAAAGGAGAGAAACATGGGTTATTGGTTCAAGAAAAGAATGGGAAATTCTTTTGATAATTCTGGAACAAAATCACTATGTGCTTTTGAACATTTAGATGTACCCCTTATCTTGAGTTCCTATAACCTTTTCTAGGAAGAGAAGATAAGTCACCTATGAAATTAAGAGATTGTAGAGATTAATTAGTATCTGGGCACTGCTTTGAAAATATGGCAGAGATAAAATGGCATTGACTTTTCCTCTGGTATTATCTCACCTGATTTTTTTTTTCAACAAAAAGATTTTCTAAATGATTGTTGTTAGCATTCTCAAACAGGCACTTGATCAAAACACTGCAAAAGCACTTCTGAAGCAAGGTATTCTTTCTCTTACCCCATAGTATCCTGAATGTGAAGGTATTTGGGAGGGGGTTTTTGTTTAATTTTTTGTCCCCCCCCCCATTTTGCTTATCCCTTGAAACATCTTGTGTCTGGTCTGACTCTCAGGATAACCATGAGCCAGTGCATTATAGATGAGACATTCCAGGCCTGATATATAGTCGAATATCAAATCTCAATGGCTTTTTCTTTCAATATTTTGTAGGGGACATGCAGTATTTCCATTAAATATATCCAGAGGCTGTGATATTTGGGGATATAGAAATGCAATGTCTATAAATTACTATTTAAAAATTTTTAAAGATACATATTTGTATGTTTCTCCCCTCCCCATGCCTATAATGCCATTTACATAATTTTGCTCATGGTGATAAGGGAATAGATTTTTTTTCAGTCAGGGGGATATATGCTTGCATTCCATGAAATGTATGCATACACTGCAGAAGTGCTGGTATGATACCCGAGTCTGAATAGTTTTGCACTTGTGATAAATATAACTATTCTGACGGCATTTTTAACAGGATTCTGTGCTGTAGAGATTCTCTGATCTGACATGGGCACAGTATAGATCATATACTTTCCTTTCTGTTCAGATATCCTGCCCTGAATTTGCCTGTTGTTTTACACAGTCATCGTGCAGACTTTATATGATCTGGCAGAGACAACAGGCAGAAAGCTTTCTTGGAACATCCGTATTTCTCAGTTCACCTGATCTGAAGGCACCTGGTTATCATAGCACATAAGTAATAGAAATTCTCTAACATCTCCTCATTGTTGTTCTGACTTCCCCTTCCCAAATCCTAACCGAAAAAGTTGTTAGCTAAAATTATAAACTCTATACCTGTACATAATCAAGGAATGAACTATTAAGAGTTGCCAAAATGCATACGTTTTATAAACAATTTTTAATTTATGGTTTACAAACCCAAAAGGTGTTTTTTGGCCCCTCCCCTTTCAATTTTACCTGCCTAGACCTGAGATCAAGTCCTTGGATTTCTTTGTTGCTTGTCTTTTCTCTCTTCTTCCCCTCCCCCAATAATTAATAACCTGAGTAAGGAATGCAGTTTCTTTTTCTGCTTTAGAAGTTGCTGCACTTCAGATTTTAAAGATGTCATTAATTATTTCAGGGAAGTAAATCCTTGAGGGCCTGGGCTCAGGTTTTGGCAGGCAAGACTTTTCAACCCACCCCTCACTTGCTCAAGAGCATTCACTGTGATGTCTCTTCAAGCTGACATGGTACCTGGATTTTTAAAAAATTTGCAATTAACTATTCAAATTTGTGCTTATGAGTTTTAATTGTCCAGATAGAATGGGGTTGCAAAGCCTGCTGTTGCTGGGATGAGCAAGATATAATATACATGTGGGTAGAGCTACGAGGACATTCACAGGGTACTCAACTTTCCAAACGCTTGATCATTTGATCGCTGATTTATGTTCTTTAGATGCACCTGAGCACTCTTCGTTTAGATTGACCAAAATGGTCTCAGTGTTAGAGCTACGCCAGTCTGTCTACAGCTGTGTTACCTGGGCAGCACCCTATTAGATGAGAAAATACTATTAGACAAGAAAGACGCTCTTTTTTTCTGCCTGTTTATTAGAATTAAGTATAATAGAGATGTACAGTCACTTTCATAAGTAATGATGAGGGCTGAAGTTGTTGTGCGGAGGAGAGGAGAAACATACTACCTTGTTCCTCAAATAAATGCAGTTTGTCTTCAGGGGGGTCTCTGTAAGGTGTCAGTGCGTCCCTTAGCATCTATGCTGTAATGGGTTCTTGTGTTTCTGCTTCTGAAAAGTGGAGGAGTCCAATAGAGGAATGGTGCTAGTGTTGATTTTATTTTTTTTGTTGTTTTTATATTTCGAAACTCAGCTGTATGGAGTCATAAGCACCTGTCCTCTGCTGGGCTCTGATGTGAACAAAGAACAAAATTAATGCGTTTTTGGGACTGTGTGTCCCATGTTGTGGGCTAACCATTTGTTATTGCATCTCAGCGTTTTGAGAACTGTGTCATGTCAATGATTATATGCATCATATGGACTTCAACTTTTAGGAAAGTGACAGAATGAACAAGGAACACAGCACTTTCTCTTCTGATATATTTTTCTTCTAAAGCATTGTAGAACTAAGACCTACTTTACTTCTGGTTTCATTCAGTGGTCCTGAGAATGGTATATAGAATAACTTGCATTTTAAATATTTGTGGTGATGTTCTTCTTTTTATAGATGCATGTATATGTATAACCATGTTTGGGTTTTTTTATTTCTGGGTACATTTAGAGGGTTAAGAGGCAATCAAGTAATGCACTACTACAAAATTTTGTATTCATTCCTTCATGTTTCTTGCATACTTCTTAAGGCAGTCATGGCCAAGTGCAAACTCGGATTGATTCATATTTTTCCATAACTTTATTTGAGAGTTAACAAGCCACTTCTCCAGTGTTCTTTAAAGCAAGATTGCAAATAAGTCTTTTTTTTTTTTTTTTTTTCTTATTGGCAAATTTTTGGCTGTAGAGTACTGCACAAGTATAAACAACATAAGAGATCCTTTAACATAACATGAGAGAGCCTTTAGTCGCTTTGCTCCCTAGCTTTGGAGCTCATTGCCAATTGAAGTAAGGAAAGCTTGGCTGTTGGGACTTTTAAATCTAGACTTAAAAGTTATTTGTTCTGTTTAGCATTTTTAAAATGATTCTATTAGGAATTGTATGTGCTTCAGTTTTAATTTTAACTCATAATGATTGTAAAGCACCCTGGGATGCTTGCATGAAGGGCGCTACAGAAACCCAAGATTGCATTGTACTGTGTTGTAATGTATTGTATTATTACATGGTGCTGGAGTTGGACCACGGACAATTCATATAGAAAGCATCTGAATACTTAGCTAAAGATAAGGAGTGTATGTGGGGGGGTACTGTCTTTCCTTGCTTCTTTTTCTCCTTTTCTGTCAGTTATTTTATTAAACTGAATTAACATGGCAGTTATTCCCTAAGAAATGCTAGCATAATTTACTGCTGCAAAGGGGCTCAAAATGTAAACCAGATGATAAACTAAAAATAAAAAAGTCCACATTAAGATTTAATTGCACTTCCCTTTCTATATTACGTTCTTATGTAAAATACATTACAAAACAGTACATTCTTTATCACTTCCTTCACTTTTAACTGAATTTCATTAACAATAAAGAAATATATTGTCTCTATTTTCAGTAATGTCACTTGACAGTTAATCCCTTAACTTGATGTACATGTCTTTAAGATTTTTTTTTTTTTTAATAAAGAACATGATAGCACTGACTGGAGCCAAGTATTGCACAATCATGTGATTTGCAAGTTTCCCAGCTCACAGCTTTGCCAGTGCAGGTCAATTCACACCTGCCACACTTATGCCATTCTGGTCCTCATGTTTCTTTTCCTCAGTGATTGTCAAGAGGTAGGGAGAGTTGTGCATGCAGCAGCTTCCTTCCCCCCTCCCCCTGCGCTCCAAATGTGTGGTAAAACTTGTGCATTGGAAGTGTCTCCTCAGGAATTAAATGGAGTTTAATTTCTGTCCATTAGAATGCTGCTATCCACATCGCCAATTAAGCCTTCTATTTAAAGGGTGAGGAGATATGTATGTCTACATCTTAATCACTGCTGTGACTGGTTTGCAGAGACCTTCCCTGACTGGTTCAGTTATTACTAGCAGTGGTGGGAGGCACAGAGATCAGCATGGTTATAAAACCTACCCGAAAGCTGAGCAAATTCTGTAGGTGCTGCAGCGTCACTGTCAGCAGATTTGAAGCTGAGGTACATCTGTGTTAGGGGACACAGGGGTGTAGGCATAAAGATGCATCGGGAGTAAATTACTTGAATTGGTAATAATTTTTTTACCTGACAAGAACAAATGCAAACAGGACGCACTTGCTGAGAGGCAGTGCTCAGAGACAAGCAACTCTCACCTTGTCAGACTGGACTCATTGCATGCCTTCACTCTAATCATAACTTAGGAGAAAAGAGATGAGTTTCTCAAACAGACTGAGCAAAACTCTCAAAGCTTGCTCCCCCACCATCACCACTTTTTCTTTTTTAATTAATAATTAGGTTCTTCCTCTTAATTCCGAGAAACTTAGTAGAGGATCCCTAAGGTGAGGGTGCGCTTTGTCTCGCTTCCGTTGGACACTTCTTTAAGAACAGCACAAATGCTATCAGATTCCCCTGGTGCCTTGCAACAGTGATCAGAGGACAGGTTTTTCAGGACAGCAGCAACCTCAGATCTACCTCAATCCAAGCCATGGAATAAACTGCTCAAAAGGGAAAAGGTCTGTTCCCCAGAGCTGGGCACAGATGAAACATTCTCCTTGTATGCACCTGTCTCACTTATTTTTATTTTGTTTTTTTAAATTCTGTAATTTCCTGCACTGAGAGCTGTAGTTCTTCCAAAAGCTTGCAGCAGATGAAGGGGGAAACTATGCTAAAGCACAACCTCTGCCTTGCTGTGCTACTGTTCCAAAGGATTTACTACTTTACAGTAAACTGTGAGGGAGAAGGTTGCGTTGTGTGATGATGAAGAATTGAGACACATGCAAAAGGACATTAGTATGAATGGCTTTTCTAAAGATGAAGATTTCAGCTCTGCAATTTTACCTAGAATGTTTGTATTTGAATAAGTACATGTATTTAGACTCTCAGTATTTTAAGGGTACTGTGTGTATTTATATATTTATGAATATATCTTAAAATAAAATTCCACCAAAATGTGCATGCCAACTAGCACATCCCCAGACTCTTAAAGGCATATTCCTTGTTCTACCCTTTTTGTAAGGAGGAGCTCTGTGTGCTAAATGTAATCTAGCTGTATTTTTAAAAAAATATATTTTTTAATAAAACAGGTGCCTAAGAAAACTAAAGTTTAGTAAATAGAATCTAAAAGTGCTTGTGCATCTTCCTCCTGGAAAGGTGGCTAGAACATTTCTCTTTTGAGATGCCTTCATTGAATCTTGAATCTTTTTATGAATTCTTCAGAGTATATATAGTTTTCACAAACTCTTGACAGTGAAAGGTAGCAACACAGAGGTGAAAGTCATATCTTGGCTATCATAGCTGCTTAAAATGTCACCTTTATATGATTTTACTTAGCAGAAGTTAAGAATCCATACTATATGAATTATTTTTCTCCTGACAATTTGTTGTGTTTTTTCTCAGGACAGAAGGTAGTTTGTTCCTGTGTTTTTTGGAACACCTCTTTCATAGAATTTGGGTCTATATAATAAGAAATAGTCAATGAGATGTACAGGTGATTCATAAGGAGGCACGTGGCCTGAAACAATAAAGCTGACACTTAACCATTTGAACTAAGGCTAGATAAGGGATGTTACATTTGGCACTAGAGTAGTTTTTAAGCAAGCGATCAGAAGCGTGGGATTGTACACTCTAGGAGCAGAAATCAATGAAGTTCAAACTTCAAATTAAAAGCCAGTCATACATTCTTTAAAAAAAGTAAAAACTGAAAGAGCCAGCACAAGAAGTCTTCAGATAAATATGAGATGATTTCTCTAGCACAGCCACTGGGAACTTTGCTGAACTTCCAAATTGCTGGTTCAAGTTCTGTCTCTTTATGTGGATTCCAAACTGATCATTCAAAGTGCCCTCTTTTGACTTTAAAAATCTGCAAAAACTTATGTAGAAAAAGGAAAAGAGATCAAAGAAAAGGCTTATCCTTAACACCAAGCGAAATTCAGCAAGACAATTGTTAGTGCTACTGAGTCTGATGACTTCTTGTCTGGACATTGTGCCTTAGGGCTCAACTTTATGCCAGACATCTGATGCTTTGCTTAACAGAACAGTGGAATCCGAGAAGAGACTTGCTGAAAATCATGTCCTATTTCCCAGCAAGGAAATCTTCCTTAACGTAGTGGATATTAAGCAATTCTACAAAAACTGTAGTCAAAACAATCATTGTGGCTGGTTAAAGATAGGGCAATTATCAGCATCTCCTTTAGGGGAATGTATATACTGCATTTTTGTGGAAAGTTTAGCATACACAAGATATATTAATGCATCAATAGGTATAAAATGTATCACTCGAGGGAATTGAGTCCATCATTAGCAAGTTTGCAGATGATATCAAGCTGGGGGCAAGTGTTGAACTGCCGGAGGGTAGTAGGGCCCTTCAGAGGGACCTTGACAGGCTAGAGANATAGTTTTCACAAACTCTTGACAGTGAAAGGTAGCAGCACAGAGGTGAAAGTCATATCTTGGCTATCATAGCTGCTTAAAATGTCACCTTTATATGATTTTACTTAGCAGAAGTTAAGAATCCATACTATATGAATTATTTTTCTCCTGACAATTTGTTGTGTTTTTTCTCAGGACAGAAGGTAGTTTGTTCCTGTGTTTTTTGGAACACCTCTTTCATAGAATTTGGGTCTATATAATAAGAAATAGTCAATGAGATGTACAGGTGATTCATAAGGAGGCACGTGGCCACCAAGCGAAATTCAGCAAGACAATTGTTAGTGCTACTGAGTCTGATGACTTCTTGTCTGGACATTGTGCCTTAGGGCTCAACTTTATGCCAGACATCTGATGCTTTGCTTAACAGAACAGTGGAATCCGAGAAGAGACTTGCTGAAAATCATGTCCTATTTCCCAGCAAGGAAATCTTCCTTAACGTAGTGGATATTAAGCAATTCTACAAAAACTGTAGTCAAAACAATCATTGTGGCTGGTTAAAGATAGGGCAATTATCAGCATCTCCTTTAGGGGAATGTATATACTGCATTTTTGTGGAAAGTTTAGCATACACAAGATATATTAATGCATCAATAGGTATAAAATGTATCACTCGAGGGAATTGAGTCCATCATTAGCAAGTTTGCAGATGATATNAAAGCACTTGTAACAGGATAGTATGTATTTTAAAATATGTACATTAGGAGAAGCATTCCAGATAGGAAACAAGTCAGAAACACTCTGACCTGGATGGAAAATGGTGGAAAATAAGTGGTTGGAAAGTAAGCAGTCTGGCTGAGAGGAAGTCTGAAGGTGTCTCAGATTTTCATCAAATTAGTCTCCAAGGCCTCACCTACCTCTTTATTCCCATACAAGAAATGCTGGTTTGCCGTATCCACATCCCTCCTGGATTATTTGGATTGTCCTCTTGGGCTCTACCAGCTCCCTCTAATCTTGCTGATTGCATCCAAAGGAGAAGAGGCAAGTGTAGATGCACAGGTTTCACGTAGTGCTTTGCCTCATGTAGAAACAGCAGCCTTCTGGAGAGAGGCTGAGGACCCTGTTACCGAATCACAGAACTGGTAAGGAGGGATGGAACTTGCCCTGGGGTAGCTTAGCTCTGGCCCAGGGCTGGAGCATGACTTCTGGGTTTGGCTTCATCCAGCCTGTACATCCCATGCTGAGAAAGTGTTGTGATGTGCACCAATGTGGGAGCAATGGGGAGTGCCCTTGAAAACATGCATTCTCAAGTCAAACTGAAAGATGAATTTAAAGCAATCTAGTTACTTCATTATACCTCTTTCACATGGGTTCCCGGCTTTTCTTACCCGTGAAGCTCTCTAATTTCAGAGCTCTGCTGGCAGAGACACTTGCATAATCAAAATCTTAGGGTGTAGTAACTAACTCCTCCATTTCATTTTAATTCTGTGAAGTAACCCAAGAATTAACTACTAAATACTGATTATTTTGCATTTTGTATTTTATCCGGGTTGATTTCAGGAGGAGTTTAGCCAGGACTTTTACTACTAAGTACCTGCCATTTGCAACTTGTATGCAATAAAAATCAGGATTCTTAAAGATTTATGTTGGACATCTGACAATGAAGACAAAAATGTGTTATGTCTCCTTATCTTTTATAGGTTGAGGTTGTGACTTCTTTTTCTTTCTTTTTTTTTTTTAGTGTAAGGCACTGTGCCATAAAGCTTGTAAAGCAGTTATGAAGTTCTTCAAATCTGAATTAACATTTCCCACCTACCTATCTTTCTTTTAAGCTTTTAACCTTTGTAGATATAAGACTAGTATCTTGGGAAGGAGCTTTTTATTTGAGCTTTATTTATATCCATCAGTGGGAGATGCTCGGAAAACATTGGGAGAATGCTGCTCTGTCATGCAGCAACTGGGAATTTACATTACAGAATGGTAAAAATAGTGCAAGGATCAGTTCCTTCAGATGCTGAATCCTCATTTCAGATTTTCAGAACCTTCCCATGTGTGGGTATATTTCTATGCATATCTAAATATATGTGTATATATGTATATATTATTTGGATTCTTTTAGTTTTGTATCTTCGCTCATTATAGTCAATGTAGCTTTATGTTTATATTAATACATACATTTATAATACTCAGGCAGAAAAGAAGGAGAAGATAATTTAGATTTTACAAGGATAGGAGAAAGGAGGAAAGACATGCTCATGTACTGGAAGAAAAGCTTGTGCCATCATTGTAAATCTGCCTTTTATTTGGTTTTAACTTATATGACCAGCATTTGCCATGCATATCCTTACTTCTCCTGACCCTGGCAACAGTATGGAGGTCAGATAGCCATCCAAGTGCAATGCCAAAGGCACAAACAAAAGTTTTTTTCTTCTCTGTCCATCTGTGGGTTTTTCCCTGATCCTACGTGTTTATAGGGCATATGACAACAAATTCCATTGCATTGTTTGCTATAGTTGAAACTAATGGACCAAGGAATTTAACATCATTCTTCATACACAGTTAAACTATCCATTTTATGATTCCTTATCCAAAACCCAGCCAGTGGCTGGATATATTTGGTCTGCTTTTATTTGGAGTGGCAGATGATATTTCTCTGCCATGCCAGCACACTAGGAACAACATTTTGCCCTGGTTGGGGTTTTGGAGTATGTGGGCTGGCGTAGGCGTAGGCAAGCTAAAATCTTTTGAATTGGGGATAATCTTGTGTTATCCGGTTGGGACTTGAATGTTCCCCTCTCATTTGAAAAATGTTAACGTAGAAATAAGTACTGAGAAATAAGTACTCCTAAGAGTTCAGCTTGTATTAAAACTGCTGCTTGCTATTTCCACACAAACAAAAGCCACTGATAGTGGCTAGGATAGGGGAAACAAAGTTCCTCTGTCCTTTTTGAAAAGATCCTTCCCCTTCCCCCCCACCCCCAATCTTTAAGTTCTGTTCTGCAACTTTATCACTATTCAAACTAGGTCTAGGGACAAAGGCTCCTAGCTTTTCTTTTTTTTTTTTTTTTTTTTAAGGCATGTTAGGTTTCCAGTATGCTGCTGGTGTCTAGGGATGTAAAGCAGAGGATTGATGGAAGACAAAATAGAATAGAACCTTAAAAGTTTGCCTTTAAAAAAATGGAGCCAGTAGTTTGACAGATTGTTCAGTAAATGTTCATTTTATTAGGAATTATAAAAAAGGTGCTTAACGCCTCTGTACCATTAATATAATACATTAAAAGAGTAGTGTCAAGATTAGAGAATTGACCGAGGGTTTATGGGCAGCAGTGTTCATACTCTGCTTGTAAGATGAGGTATCTTTGACTTACTGCTTGACAAAACCATTATGTTGTTACAGGGCTTTATACAAAAAAACTTGATAAATAGTAAAACGTAAATAAAATGTCATTTGAAAAGTGGGAGAATAGTTGCTGCCTGTCTTATAGCCAGATTTAGCAGATGCGGGTTTGAATGTAAAACAGTTGTGAAAATAGCCAGTGTCAAACTAGTGCAAAATTAAACTTGTGGGGTGTTCTGTTTTCAGTGTCTGTCATTGTTGAAGTACTCCATTTCAAAAGCGTGCATTCCTTTCTACAGAAAAAAAAAAAAAAATCAGATTCCTTAGTTGAAATTAATTAGCATTCAGAAACCAGATAGCATGTTTTTGAGTATTCATGAGATCTCTGTTTGAAAAAATGTTTTTAACTTGTAGAAATGTGTTGCAACACACAGATGGGAAGAAAAAGAAAAAAAAATCTCTTTAGCAAGCACTGTGTGTAAAAGGAATATTACATTTTGCACGCTCCTGATTACCCTGTGTAAACAGTTTTTGACATCTGTCTTTATAGTTTTCGAGAAGAGGAAGACTTTGTTAAAGGAACCATTTTTATACAGCAGTCACCATTTCAGTCCTGCTTTACCTGTATTATGAAAGCAGATGGTCTGCATGTCTTTTGAATATTTATAACTATCAAAAACAATCTCTTGCTATTCACCCTTAGGCTTATGAGATGTCAGGACTGTTCTGGTTGAAAAAAAATCATCTTGGGTGTTTACAGAAAGGGGATTACATTAAGCTGAAATGACTATACATTTTCCAGTTTAATATTTGTCCATCAGCTGTTTAATCGTATTTAGATAATTGTGTAAATAAGTTGTTGCAGCCCTTGCCCCTTCCACTGAGCAGGCTTGAAGATTTAAACACCAATGAATGAGTTGCAGAAAAGCTCAGGTTTTTTTTTCCCTAGTTAAACAAAATGAAAGGCCTAAATAAGTTTTGGTTACAAAGCTCCTTTTGAGGGAGGTGTTTAATTTGCGAAGGAATCCCCAATATCTAATTCAGTCGAGTTGTTTTAGGAAGCTGCTGTGTCTGTTACTCTCTGCTAAGTCTGTTAGCATGTATTTGCTCTGTGTAAATACTGCAGCCCAAGTACCCCTTCATGAGGCATGAAAACAACCTTATTCTGCCCATATAAAAATAATTGTAAGGTTATTTAGGGAAAGTTTTGGGACTGTGGGGGTTAAAAGCTTTTTTGACTGGAAGCTGAGCAATCACTGATAACAGATTTTGCTGTGGTTGGTTGATTTGGCAGAAAAGCATGAACAGTTTTGGTTTAGATGATTGAATTAACCTGATTAACATTGTTTTTGTTGCTTTGCAAAAAGGACAACAGTATACTTTTAGCGATGATCTAACAACACTTTACCTGGTTGAAGAGCAGTGTTAGAGGCAATGACTCAAAAATGCCTTCTTTGAAGCACCTGCAGCAGTGGCTGCAGCAATTAGCGAGCATGAAAGGCTCGGGTCCTTCGGTGTCTGGCAGGACTCACCTTGCATTACATACTGGCACAATACAGAAGGGATTGATGCTACAGTTTTATTGGGATTTGGTTGATGGGCATATGAAAATATTTCTGGTTAAGATTTATGATATTTCCCCAGGGGTTTCCCCAACTTCTTTCAGAAACAGTGGTGTCTGGTTTTCAGATCTCTGGTATTTAATCTTCCAGAGAAAATGGGATTTTGTTCAATCTACGCTGGGTGAACCTCAGCTGAACTTCAGAACAAATTCTACCCCTATCTCCACACAGTTGTTGGATGCCTAATTATAATTAACTTATTTGGCTAAAAAAAGAGCACTTGGGCTGCAGCAGATGGTATCATTCCAGAATAGTGGGATTTCTGTGAAGGTGGCACCATTTCAGATGAGATCTCCCGATTCTCAGAACAGGACTGCAAGTGATGTGGTTGGGGGGAGGGAGAATGGAAAAGGAGAAAGAGGGAAATTTGAGATCTTGAAATCTTGCAACTTACTTTCAAGTATAAACATCTAGGAGATCAGTTAAGACTCTGGGTCTATGACCATTTTTACATTCTATCAGTTTTATTTGCAATGTGTGAAAAAGAAATCTGACTGTAAGTGATGAATGTGATGCATTGGAATATTTATATGATATTTTTTGTATTTGTCATCCTTGTACACAGAAACCTCTGTGCCTCACAGATAAGGAGGATGTATGCAGTAGTACTTCAATATGATGGGCTTCAAATACAATAATTTTGATTTTGATTATTAATAAGTCAAGACATGGGGATCTCCTTAAGTGTAATGACCCAGGTACTATGAAAAACATCAATATGCCTCCAGTTTAGATTGTGGGTCTCTGAAGACCACTGACTCAGTCTTAATATTAATTTTTAGGCCATAAGCGTACCAGACATTTGTATATGTAGATTAGCATTAAAATGTACAGAAATTCTACAGCAATAGCAATTTCTGTAGCAAAGTGCGTCTCTCTGAACTGATGTCTGAAGATTTGATGACAGTGAATAAGGCATAGAAACAATGAAATTCAGTGTTGTCAAGTTACTTTCTGAGTTAACAAGGTAGTAATATTTTATCTGGCTTGTAAAATTTTGCCTTCAGTGAATTAGTAAATAAATCATTGATTCCTCCTGATGAGGATTCTTAGCGTAGGTAATATCACTTGAATCTTTGCATGAAGTGTTCTCGAAGAAAATGCAAGATAATTTTCATTTTTAAATGTGTTTATAATGTCTGTCCTTTTTTTTTTTTTTAAATCTACTTTGTAGAGCAGGGGTAACATCCTAATGTTATCCATCAAAGCTGAAATTCATATTGTGTCAAAGAAGCTAAAATTCCTAGCAGTGTAACAGACCGATGCCCTATTTGGTTGTAAAGTAACTCCATTAAATTTATTCCTGAAGAAGCAGGGGATGTTGCAAACTGCCATATCATTTGTATATCGTCTCTGCAAAATTACATGGAAGGAAGGACTAGGAAATCTTAGACAAACATTTTCATTAATAATAGGTAATTTACTAAAATTAAAATGAATAGGTTAGTTGGATGGGAGAAGACATTTGAAAGGGGCAAAGTAAAAAGAGAGGAATCTACCCTGAAGTTTAAATGACATTCACAAAATACAGATGAGCTGATATGGTATAGTGGCCCGTGACATGTGCAGTTCCCTGTTTCACACATACAGATCTGAAGGGTTTGCATGTAGAGTACCTATGAAGTCATATAATTTACCAGTTCAAATTCACAGGACTTTTAAGATCACACCTTTTATATTTTGTATCCATGTTTAAAATGGTTTAATCTGTGAAAGAGCTGCTGTTATATTGGAAATTGAAATTGGGTTCAGGTGAGCTTGGATCAGGTCATTCAGGCTAGAGTTGCTGTAGTCTATTAAGATTTCACTCTCCATTTATACTACTGACAAAATGCTTCTTGCTAATTTCAGAAATGCCAGATTAATGTCAAGAAATGGCAAGAATTTTGGTGATTCAGAGAAACATTAAAACATCTGCCTCCTGAGTAGAGGGTATCTGCATTTGCCATAAACAATACTGCCTCACTCTCGCAGTTCTGATCCTCTACAAAGTAGCTTGTTACTGAGTAATACCTTAGAAAATTATTATAATGAACTTCACTAAGATCAATGATCAAGGTACTTTCATGCAGAAGCTGAATTAGCCTGATAAAAGAAGACTTACAGTAATATTTATTGCATTTTTAATCTAACCCCTCTCTTCCAGTGGTTATTGCACTTTGTATAACAGAGGGTTGATGCTGTACATCGATTTTATGACAGCACAAATATATCTAAATGTTATATGCTGAATAACCAAGAAACATAATAATCAGGATTTTGTCTTCTTGACTGTCATTTTCTTAATACACTGGACCATTCTTGTAGTTAAAGTAACTACTTTCCTCATTGAAATTTAAAGGGTGACAAAGTTCAACCTACTAACATTACATTTGCTAATTTTGTTGTTTAGACATCATATATTGAGTGTAATTTTCAAGTTGAAGCATTATCTCATTTTGCAAGGCTTAGTCTTAATTGATTCTGTAAAAGAATGTACTGGAACTGAAAGTTTTATACATTGTAAATTTCCCTATTTTAAAATTCGTCTGAACTGAGCAGAAGGTAAATTTCTCACTGTAGCTATCTGATATCTTGAGAACCTTTGATGGGGAAAAAATCATCTTTATCATACTTTGGTCTATTTTGCAGCTAATATTCAGTTACAGAATTAGACATGACAATACACTTTTCATAAGCCTGTTTTTGAAAATCACTTAAAATACCCTGTTTAGGAAAAGTAAGGCTGGGTTTGTGTTGGGTTTTTACATACGTATTTTATTCTGCTGTAAACCTATTTTGTAGGTTGTCCAGATAAACTTCGAGCCTACAATTTTCTGGGTTTGGCACTATGATAAGTGGCACAGAGGGACTGAACATGGGTGACTTGGGTCAGTGCTTGGATTTGTGAAGGCAGTGTAGGATATGTATACCTGTAAGATTGTGTGGATATGTGAAGGGTCAATCAAATTTAAAAGCAGACATACGATGAACAAAATTCACTTTCAAGATTACCATCTTCCATCCAGAGCCCATCCCAGTGCCTGATGTTTCTTGGTCAATAAGTTTGTTCTTCCCTTAGTCCATCTGCTTTTCTTGCTCCTATTTGCAACATACCTTGGTTTGTTTTCATGCTCAATTAATGAGTTTTTTTAAAGGCTCTGGAAGATAGGATTAAAAATGTAATATGGTTCTCAAGATCTAAAAATATAATGGTTCAACAATTGAAATAATTTGTGCTTTGACTTGTACTGCTCTGTATTACAGGGGTTTTTTTTTCTTCTCTCTTCTCCCCTTTTCACACAGAGTATGATTTCTTCCATTGTGAACAGCACTTACTATGCAAATGTCTCAGCAGCAAAATGTCAGGAATTTGGAAGGTGGTATAAACATTTCAAGAAGGCAAAAGATATGATGGGTAAGCAAAAAAAAAAAATTGCCTTGATGGTGGTTACATACCATTATGTGTCACATTGAGGTCTGTCACAGTCATATAAGAAGCCAGTTCCCTTCACGATAAGTTTAGGATGCTTTTGATGAGTAGATGTAGAAAGTACATATATAGTGAAAGAATTAATTTAAATAAATATTTGCTATTGAAACAGCCAAGCTGATTTGGGTTGCCAGAGATGTAAAGCTGTCATTCTGTAAACCTAGAGATCTTCTACCACCCAGAATAATTGTTTAGAAAACCTGTTCCTGTAACTCTGACGAACTGATTTTTAGTGTATGTATTTTTTTTCTTGTTCTGGCTAATGTATATTTAAAGAAACAGGCTTCTATAACTAACACTACTTTCCAGCAAGAACGCTGTCATTTTATAAATTCATATCTTTCTCTAACTTTTGGACTCTAAATTCAATTAATTTTAACAAATGATTGTTGTGACAATTGTTTTCTTGTTGTAGTAATCACAAGTAAATTATTGGAGAAAAACATCTATCAGTGGGACATTAATTCTGTGATATCTTTTATCTTTCTTAAACCTGTTCACATAATTTTCTGGATGTCAGAAAATTTTTACATAGATTTCAACAGAATGGAGAATGGGACCTCAGTTTGGATTGAATTCTGAGCCTGACTTAGCTTTCAGTATTTAAAGCAAAATCATTCATCTACCAAAATGGGTTCCTTGCCTTTTATAGCTTAAGGCTATAATGAAGACAATGCATCACTTTTGTGATAATTGCTTGAATTACTGTTCCGAGTGAATGGCCCACTTGGGTTGATCTCTACTTTCCACCAATGAAAAAAATGAAGCTTCTTCCCTTACTCTACTTTGTACCTTCTGTGCATCACCAAACCCTTCTTCTGAGACCACCAAATTTGGTTTCAGGTGGTCCATGTGTTAAGCACTAGAGCACCTGTATGGAAGAGTGGTCTTTCCACTCCTGCTTGGGCAATCCCTGCTAAATTTTCCTTGGCCTGCCAAAGCAGGTTCACCATCCATTCACTTAGGAGTAATGAAGCCAGTGAGTAGGAAATGTATGTGTTTGTGTACCCCCATGTAACCTAACGCTGGGGGAAGAGGAAGCACTGCCCCCAAAGCCACCTGGCTGAGGAGTAGCAGGACCTCTGCTTGTGGACTGATCCAGGCTATGGACACCAGACCTCTCTGCAGAACAACTGGCTTGCTTTTCATGTGTTAAGATTCTGCCCTTGATAGGACAGAGGAGAAGAACAGGTATACAGGTGGAATTTGAGTGCTCATTTCTTCATTGAGCTCTCATCCTTGTGGAGGAAAGGGTGGCCTTGCACTGATGACTGTTAGTGAAGATCATAATTACTATGAAAAGCTCAGATGCTACCTTTAACAAAAACAACACAAAAACCTTTACCAGTATAAGAAAAAAATTGCTACAACACTTTTGTGAAAATACTGGACTTTTGGTTTTTGAATAGATCATATTTTCTTGAGGCTATTTCCAGAACAGAGCTGCTAAGGCTCTAGAAGTGAGATTGTTTAAAAAGTGACATACGTTGATAAAAAAGGAACTTCTTTATATCAGTTTTTTTTTAATGTTCTTTAATTATGCACAAGAAGGGGAACTGGAAGAACTCTTATAGTTTAAAAAACTATGTTGTTAATTAAAAAGGAGGGTGTGTCAAGGCAGATGAGTTAATATAAGAAAAAATTCAACCATGTTGCAAGTCACTGAAAAAAAATGCATACATGGTTGCAAGATAAAGCAGCCCATCTGTGTAATTTACATAAATTATACTAGTTCCTAGCAGTCCCATACAATTGATGCAGCATCTAGAAATTAGCAGAGCATAGGGAGTTCCTCACCTCACTCTGCTTGTTACAGATTTCCAATGGTTGGGAACTGTAGATGTTGTGGCAGGGATGTCGTGGGAGGAACAAAAACAGTCACTGGGGGCTTCTCTTTCTCTAGATGGGATGTGCTTTCCTTCAACAGACGTCCTTACCCTTTTCACAGATGCACTTGCTATTTGACCTGCATTGTCTGCAGCACAGAGTGTTTTTTTGTCTCTTGTCTTTGCACTGTCTCTATTTGCTTACTGCCTTGTCTGAAGTCCCCTTTGCCCATCACTGCCAGATGCAGCCGCCTGATCATTATTGCATTACATTGTACCATTTTATATTTGTTTATATTTTTATTAGCATATCTTGTGAAGACAATCAAGTTTGTGATTTTCATTCTGATGTTGGCCTTTTCAATGTTTCTTTTCCACCCTAGTTGAGATGGATAGCCTTTCAGAACTATCCCAGCAAGGTGCCAACCATGTCAACTTCGGTCAGCAGCCAGTCCCAGGGAACACAGCCGAACAGCCTCCATCTCCTGTTCAGCTTTCTCATGGTAGTCAACCATCAGTTCGGACCCCGCTTCCAAACCTGCACCCTGGACTTGTATCTACTCCCATTAGCCCTCAACTGGTAAATCAGCAGCTGGTTATGGCCCAGTTGCTGAACCAGCAGTATGCAGTGAACAGACTTCTAGCCCAGCAGTCCTTAAACCAACAGTACTTGAACCACCCTCCTCCTGTCAGTAGATCCATGAACAAGCCGTTGGAGCAGCAGGTCTCAACAAACACAGAGGTGTCTTCCGAAATCTACCAGTGGGTCCGTGATGAACTGAAACGAGCAGGAATCTCACAGGCAGTATTTGCACGTGTGGCTTTTAACCGAACTCAGGTCAGTCATCTTTTTTCTATTTTTTTAAATGTCTAAGAGTCCCTTCTTCCTCCCGCTAATTAGTAAATGGTGTATTTTAAGTCTCTCTCCTCATTTCTACCTTGTCACTTAGGAACCATACTTCCTTGCAGGGCCACTGTCCCTACCAAAATCTTTAGGGATTGGATTGTGGAAATACCAGCTGTTCTTACAGACACCCTGGTTTCTATCCAGTTGTGATGGTTTATGACTAGCTGAATCTTCACTGGAAAGGAAGTGAGCAGCTCTCTGCAGAACCATTCACTAAGTCACCCAACAGACTGCCTTTTGTGTTGCAGGGTTGTACCCGTACTGACCACATGCACACATTGAACAACCTGGTGTCCTTCACAGGTGTGCTGGAGATGATCTTTTATTCATGTTCACATTTATTTTTATTATTTTCTAGTGAGAGTCTTAATAGCACATTTTCATACTTCTGAAAAGATTAAATATTAAAAACTTTATCTTTAGATCATCTACTCTTAACATGTATTTTTGTAGTTTGTTGCAAAAGTAGCTGAGCTTGCTGCTGTCCATGTCAGAACATATACTTCAGCTCAATGCAGAAGCTAGCCCTAGCAAAGCTGATAAGTAACACTAAAATGTGTTATTTTTTACACCTGTTTTAGAAGCTAACCCTGTTATAATTTATTCTGCTCTATGAATTTAACTTAATGCCATGTTGCATGGAATTTAATCAAGCAGAAATTATGGAAGAAATGTCAGTATATTCAATGCAAATAATAAGACCTGAGAATTTTAGAAGTCTGTTATAACAGAAAATAAAGTATTTTTAATGGGATATTTCTTAATAGGAAATATTTTAAAAGGGCGTAGGTAAATTTGCTTTGGATTCCACATTTTTGAATGAAAACACATACTTAGGGAACAATTTGTCTGTTGTAAATTATAGTATAAAAAATAATTTGGGCTTCTTCTGAAACATTTTTGTTTCTCCTTGCATAGCTTAGAGAATAAAAATTCTTTTTTAAATGCTCTGGTAGCAGGTTTGAATAAGCATATCATTTGTAATTGTTCTGAATTACTATTGCCTTAAAATTTTTTACATCCCCCTTTTGCTAAAAGTAGTCATTGTCTGAGTTCTCAGTAGAGTGTGTGTGTGTCTTTCCTCTTAACAGCAGAGGAGGTTTTCAAGATCTGGATCTTTCAAACCAAATTTCATGCAATACTGTACATGAACTGATGCAAGGATTACTTACATTAAGTTAGATCCAGGCAGTTTCAGTTGTTACGTTTACAAATAAGTGACATAAAGTCTTGTTTAATACACTGTTTGAAAATCTAACTGTTGATAATATAAAGTATTGAAGCAATAATAGTAGCTTCATGTTACAATGTTTTGCAGCTCCCATCTTATCTGGACATAAAGCTAAGCAAGTAATTTGGAAAATAAAGTTTATTTTATATGTACTTCTTTCTGAAACTTAACCCCCTTTTTTTTTTTTTTTGTCTCAATATTCTTCCCCCTTCAAAGTAAATTGGTCAGTTTTTGTCTCTAGTCTTGCATACAGCTATTGACACATCCTTTGTGCCTGAGTAGTATTTGTTACCTGAAATGGTAACAAATTGTTGGTTCTGACTGGGCATTGAATTTATATGACACAGCACGAGAAGATGCTCTTTAGATGTGATGAATGCAACTATAGAACCAGATCTCTAGTGCAAATACTGATTCTTTAGTATTATTATTACAGTAAATATATATTAAAAATATGTATTACTATGTATTTTTCTTACTACAAATGTTATTAAATGCTTGTTTAAAGTTCAATTTTTCCACAGACGTTGTGGTTAACCAGCTTGGTAAAATGTGTTCAAAGTGACCCAAAACTGGGAGGAAACCCCAAAATGAACGTTGAAAACAATTCTCCTAAGATGTGAAATACATACATACATGTATAGATTTATAGGCAATTTTCAACCAAATCTACTTGAAAGAACACAGAGTTGTATCCCTATATCCTCCAAATCATGTTAGCTAATTAAATTAGTATTTGCTCTTAGGTACGTAAGATTTTGCGGTGTTTGTTATGTACTGTGGCAAATGTAAGGAGCAAAAAGGAAAAGTTCTAGGAGCCTAGAAAGTATTAATCTCAGTTTTGCCAAGAAATATCTCAGCATACTTTTCATATGAAGCAAAGTTCCAGTGAAATACAGAGGAGTTTGTTGCAGTTGCATTTCACCTTTGCGAAACTGCAAATTGTTAGTTTTAGCCACGCTGAAAGCTAATGTCCGTGGATAAACACAGGTACCAGCAATTATTATATGAAAACTTTTAAATTTGTTCTGCTTGCTGTACTTGTGAACGTATCACAGCTTATTCCATGATACATCACATTTAACTAAAATTAGGGCAGCACTTTAATAACCAGTGCTACTTAGAGGTTATTTTCTAACACTGATGTGATATCCTAAGTCTTTTTGTGCATGTGTGTTTGGCTACTGCAAGTAAAAATGCTAGTTTAAATTCATCTGCTTCTTTCTGAGATAAAAAGCTAACTCTTGCCACTGATATTTTTAAAACTGTCATAAGCATATTTGAGGCATGTCCAGGGACCATATCATGCTATCAGTTTCTAAAGGCATAAGAACTCACTGAAATCAGTTAGGAGTTCTGCGCAAGCAAGATCTGGTGTCAAGATACAGTCTCAGATGAGGGGAGAGATTTGCTTTTGCTGTAAAGTTAAGGAAGGAAATTATCGATAAATTAAGAGTAATTTAGCTTCGTGTTTAGGCAATAAAATGGATTTTGGTGAAACTGGCTGAAGATGTTGGGATCTCTTTTTTTTCGAACTTAGGCTCTACCATATGAATACAGAATTCCGTGGTGATTTTTCATGGGAAGGAGGGTTCTACCAGCTTAGTGTGGTAATTCAACACTTGGGCCTAATTTCAAGATTTTTTGATTTCGGGGCAAAAAAGTGTTGACTGGAAATACTTCTAGATTTCCCCAGTCAAAGGAAAGAATTTGATAAAAATATTCATGAACTCTAAAGTGTCATTCTTATTATTATTGTCATCATCATTATTATAATTATTGTCTTTATTGTGTTTATTTGTTTATTTATTTATTTTTAAAGCGAGGAAAAAACCCTCAGCCACACTTTAGAAGTGTGTCCTTAAGAAAGAAAGGATCTGACTTTAATGTCTTCTTGAATAATTCCCCCCCTATGCTTAAGTTCCAAATGATAATTTCAAAACTGGGTTTTCAGGAATGTGCCTTGTAAACTTTAATCAAAGTTCAGATAGTTTTAAATGGAATGAAAATTCACATCTATACAATACAATAGAACAATTGTTATAAGGAGGAGAAGAAGTTTTGGAGGTTGGAGCACCTTTCTGCAAGAGGAATTCCTCTGTGGTCCTTCCAGGACGGCTTCAGAGTACAGTCAGATCTAGAGTTTTGCTTGTCCTTCATCAGTTGTGATTCCAACTCACTGATTGTAAAGAGCCAAGTTGAATCCTGTTAGCAGCTCTTTACAGTGCAATATGAAAAAGTTTGTTGAGTCAGGATTTGTGCTAGCAAATCTGTGTTTTACCTCAGGCAAGGCTACGAAAGGGACTACAGGTGTCTGTCAGGATAATTTTGGTAAATTGTGTTCAGTTGCCTGCTCACTGAATGAATATACGCAATGCTTTTTCTAGATGGTGTCAGTTCACTTTGCAGGCATCTCTGTTGTCTTGAAAGAGTGAATTCAGTATTTTCTTGTGCTTTGGTGGCCAGAAAATGGCGTTTGTGATCAGTTCACTGCCCTGGGTGGCCCTGAGCAGCTGTGGGGTGACAGGCCCCCAAAGCTTGGTACCATACCCTCTCATCAGCAGAGTGGCTCTGCCTGCCCCTTCAAATGTGCAGTTAAACTGGAATTTTATCTGCTCTGTTTTGTTCTTAGATATGGAGAGGAGCGTCAAAATTTGTTAGGCTGATCCACCTTCAGAGCCCTAAACAAATAAATAAGCTTCTGTCCCGTTTCTCTTGTGTGTTTGTAAATGTAAACACGAGTCAGGAAACGGAAGGCTTGGATTCCCACAGTAAGTCTGACAACTTAAGAGGTGTATGCCTGGTTCCTGGCATGGTGATGAGTCCGCGCTGTGCGAGCAAGGAATTGTGTTAGTCACGGTTGTGGTTGGAACTGGGGGCTCCCTGTCTCTCTTTTTGTACGCTTTCAGCTGTAAGGTTTGCTGCATGAACTCGGGTGCTGTTGTACAGAGGTGACCTCTTGGCTTCATCTTCACAAGAGAAGAGGGAGTGCTTTTTTGTGGCCTTTGCCAGGTCTGACTATTGTAATTTTTCTTCTTCCCACCACTAGCAATATTCCATCAGAAGATTTTTGAGT
This sequence comes from Pitta sordida, assembly GCA_013390025.1. Classification (NCBI taxonomy): domain Eukaryota; kingdom Metazoa; phylum Chordata; class Aves; order Passeriformes; family Pittidae; genus Pitta; species Pitta sordida. The sequence goes on from WEKX01024435.1 coordinate 254,452, forward strand.
ACTTCCCAGTGCTTCTGCTGGATAACTTTTCTTCTCTCCCCTTTCTACTTCACCTCTAGTTTGAAGTACGTATCAGCTGCCAGGATGCATTGCCTTTCATTCATGTATAATGCCTGTTCCCATATGTGAAAATTTTACTGTGTCTTTAGGACTGGGCTCATGCTAATTTTGTGCACTTGCTACAGTCATACATCGCGTATTCGCACTTACGGATTTGCGTATTCGCGGGTTTTTCCAGGAATAGTAGTTGTGTATTTGCGGGACCCCCAGGAGACCCGTAATCCACAAATATGAGGTATGACTGTATTTCAAAGGAGGATGCTTGGATGCAGTAGACAGCTCCATGTAATTGTAAAACGAAATCTAAGTTTACACAAACCACCTTCTCCTTCCACTTTGTCTTTGGCACACTTTATTTTCCAGTAAAATGAAAAATGAAGATGGATTATTCAAAATTGATAACAGTAATGGACCATCATGTAATGTTTTATTGAATTTGAGTTCTGTAAATTATGTGGTAGAGAGAAATTTGCCTGCTTAAGTATAACAGAAATTGCCACTGTATTCATATAATCTTCGTAGTGTAATTTAAGAAAAAGCACACTATCCATATCACTATTGAATAAAAGGTAAAAGGTGCTATTACACTATCATGACGGCTCTCCTCTTGCTACTAAGCGACATAGATAAATGTGTCTGTTTATAACTTACTTGGCAGAGATCCAGGCTTGTGGGTGGAGCTTGTGAATAATCTTCCACCTGGACATGGGATAGGAGCACCCTGTAACCCAGAGGGATAGCATTCAGGGATTCTGCTTGTTTTGGGAGAGTTTGGGCAAATTGCATTTTTCTTCTGAGAGCTTTGAAGTTCTATCAAACTGATAAAATCTATTTGAATCAGTGATTATGTTCAAAGAGGAGGCAAACTGTGGGCCAGACAGGCAGGTTTTTTGTTCATATTGGCAGACACTTTAATTTATCTCCATTTTTAAAGAATTCGTAATGAGTTTTTGAAAGCCTCGATAATATTTATTGAACATTTTTGTACCATTAGTAGTGAATTATACTTGCGATGACATGTAAACTTTCTTTATTTTCAGTGGAACCTTGGAACATTTTAAGAAAATGCGTTTCCAGTGCTAAAAGAATGCAAGGGAGGAACAGTGAGGAGGGCTCCAAGCCTAACGGTGTTTATAATCTCTATGCAAAACAGATTTAATTTTTATGCAACCTCAGGTACAATAGCAGGTGATCGCACGTCTTGGCAAACCAGTTCAAGCCTGGTAAAACCAACAGTAAATCTCTGCTCATCAGCATGGGACGGGATGTGAAAGCTGACATTTTCTTTCTAGGATTTTTCCCATTATGCATCTTGTCTGACAACTTTTAGCTGAAGTGCTGTGTTCAAAAACTGATGCAGTAGCAATAAAGCAGTATTTGAAGCAAGTAAACTCTATTCTAAGATTTTGCCTGCACTTGATACTATATCTTATTTTTCATGTTCTTTCCTCACATATTCTGACCTTCAGGGTCAGAGCCTTAGAATTAAACTCTCCCTTGTCTTTTCCCAGCTCTGTCATCTCCTCTCCTCTCTCTGCTTGTTTGTCCCCTGCTCTGCTCACAGCTCAGGCAAAGAGGCAGCCCTGGGGGAAAGAGAGGAGAACGAATACTTAGTGGTATTTCTAATTACCAAGAGGTGTCCTGCAGCAACAGAAATGCAGGAAAAAGACAAGGAAAAATTTTTCTTTATTTACTTATTTCACTGAAGAGGGAAAAGTTATGCATACAAGAGAACAGTTTTTTTCTATCCTTTTTAGCTCCCCATCATGTGGCAAAGGCTTATACAAGCTAATATTTTCTATTATGAGCTAAAGTATTTTGTGAGGACATTTCCTGTGGCTGACAGTGGACTGGCTGTTTGTAAGGAGTATCCTCTCCTGACAATGATCTGTCAACTTGAGTTTAGTTTCTCTTGCTGCTTTTTTTCCTGATGAGGTTGTTTTCAGCACGGTAGCAGTCAGAAATCACATGTGTTTAGGACTGCCTAAAAGGAGGTCGTAGCAACGTGAGTGTTTTCTCCCCAGGAAAAAGCGACAGGATCAGGGAAAATGATCCCAGGTTGCTCCAGGGAAGGTATAGGTTGGATGTTAGGGATAATTTCTTCTCTGAAAGTTTTGTCCAGCATTGGAGCAGGCTGACAGGGAAGTAATAGAATCACCATACCTGGGGGTACTTAAAATCTGTGTAAATGCGGCACTTAGGAATATAGTTTAGTGGTGGACTTGGCAGTGCAGTGTTAATGGGACGGACAAGATGATTTTAAAGGGCCTTTCCAACCTAAATGATTCTATTTTATTCTCTACATCCTGTGCTCTGCAGGCTTTGCCTTGTCTCCAATGGCACAAAATCATTTATTTCACCCCTTTGAGCTGACAAACAATAGTAACTGTGGGTCTGAGTACTTAGAATTAAAAAAATGGTAGACACTAAATTAATTTTAATATTTTCTAATACAGAAATTTATTGTTGGACTAATCATTAAGAAAAAATATTAAAACTTACATTTCACTCAGGTGCCATTTTTGTAAATCAGTACACCTTCTGAGTAGTTTCTAACTGGATACCAGAAAAAAAAAAAAAAAGAAGTGGTAAGAAAATACCACCCAAGATTATTACTTTTTTAATCCTCCTCCAAAATAGGTTTCATGCTTAGTGCTGGAAAGACTGTCTGTTTTTTCCATCCCATTTCCCTGTTACATGTGCAGGTACAGACAGGGCCATGAGTGTAGTAGTTAACACCTCTGTCCTCATTGCCCAAGAAGTGAAGGTGCAACAGGGAGATGCAGAGCTCAGACCTGCACTGGATGGTCCCTGACCCTAAGTACAGCTGCCTGAGCAGTGGTTTTGAAGCAGTGTCTCCGTAAGGTGCTGCTGCTTAAGCCTGAAAGGGTAAGACCTTTGAGAGATGTGACAGCTTCCGCAGGTGCTGTGAGCATGAGACTTCCCTACAAAAGATGTTTCTTACCTGTGTTGTTCTGTTTTACTCCCTTAGAAATGAGGATATTCAATCAGGATTGCCTGTCTTAGTTTTAGCTTTTATATTGCCTGCTTCCTTCCCTCCATTTGCACCTCCATTATTGCAAATTCTTTAGGAAAAGAAACTTGGATTGTGTTATTTCTTTAAATTCGCAAGCCTGTTTCCTTGTTACAGTAGCAGTAAAAGCCTCCCATACTAACCCTCTCCTTGTCCTGACACAGCAACAGCACTTATTCTAAAAAGAAGTTAACATCTGCTTTTGCAAAAGCTACTTTTCTTATCACCATGTTGTTAGTCCAAGACACAAGAGCATTTTGGATGCTTGACATATTTAAAAGGAGAATTTGATGGGGAGTGGTGGGGTAGAGATTTCAAGAACCTGTTGACATTAAAGTTGCAGTTGCACTCACAGATTCATAAATATTTCATCTTTTAGAGTAATTAGGTGTCCCAGACCACCAAGCTTGCTCCATTGCTGTGAGCTGAGATGAAATGATTGTGTGGAAAACCTGTTGTGGTCTGTACAGGCTACTTAGAGCATGCTATCCTCTGCAGCCTGCCCATCCTCTGCTCACTGCTACAGAAGTCTTGTGTACAGTTTCCCTCTGGTTTCACAGTGCCATTGCTGTACTCTGGAATTGGCTGAAGGACAACAATGGTAAATGGACTTAGGAAATGGGACCTGCACAGCAGGATCTCAAATGTTCCAGGTAATGGACTGAGTAAGAATTAGGGTTGTCCTGATGAGGAGAGGGGAAGGTGCAAGAAGGAGAGAGGTGAAGGCATCAAACAGTGAATTTCCTCACTTGTTCAACTCCAGTATACAATGTTTATAAAGAAATAGGTACTGACTTAAAAAATTATGGCCCTGAGTCAGTTAAGCATTACTTCAGGAACGTTGCTAGTTTATCATCTCAGATTAGGTGTGAAATATCACTTCCTTTCAAAGAGTTGTTTAAGTTGCTAGAAATGTGGAAAGCTTTTTTTTTTTTTTAGGTGGCTTATGCATTTTGCCTGTGAAGCCTGAGAACACTCCAGTGTGTTTCACTTATTTTTAACATCTCATTATTGTCTGTCGGCTGTGAAAAAGTTCATGGCAAGTTAAGCCAGTAAAAGGAAGGAGATCTATTAGACAGATTCACTTTATGTTGTGTGTAAAACAGGTGCTTAATAAAATTAAGTGTACAATTGAGGCTCTCTCCTCTGCTGCCTAAAATGCCATTAATATATTCTGATGTGGAATGAATAGTGCATTTGCTGCTCTTGTTCTCTGCCTAGCAGTAAGAAGAGCAAGGACTGATAAGCAGTGGCTTTGCAGAGCAGTTTTACAGGTGTTCACCTACGTTAACTCTCCGTCCTGTATTTTCCTTCTCTCTCTACAGGGCTTGCTCTCAGAAATCCTCCGAAAGGAAGAGGATCCCAAGACTGCCTCGCAGTCCTTACTGGTAAACCTTCGGGCTATGCAGAACTTCTTGCAGCTGCCAGAAGCTGAACGAGATCGAATTTACCAGGACGAAAGGGAAAGGAGCTTGAATGCAGCGTCTGCGATGGGCCCCGCACCTCTCATAAGCACACCGCCCAGCCGGCCTCCACAAGTAAACCACTCTCTCTGTCTTTGAGATTTGCTGCTTGTGTCTTTGAGATTTGCACCGTCCTGCCGGGTGATACCTTTCTGGGAAAAAAAAAAAAAAAGCTTTTGATGCTGCATTTTTTTAAACATTCATAGAACCACTATTTGTAAGTGCATAATGCAAATTAAATTTAAGAAATATAATGGATGATAGTAGCAGTTTATTTCTCCATGTTTTCTACTTTTAAGATAAATTCTATCCATTATGATCTGTACAGAATTTTATACTCATTGATATGAGAGCTTTACTGAGCCTGAAAGGTGGTGACTTTTCGCTGTCGTGTTTTCCTACTGTTGTCAGGTTTCTGATGTTAGAGATTCAGATAGGAATTTTGAAAGATTTGGACCACTAAACTGAGAGCAGAAGTATGACTACATTGTTCCTTAAAAATTATTTTCCAGAAAGTGAACAGGTAAAATGGAAGTGATGTGGGAAAGGAGACTCCCTCCCAAAATGCTGAGCATGCTTTCACCAGGCTGAGTTATTGACAACTGGATAATATAACAGACTTGGATATGTTCATTAAAGCTTCATTTAGTATTTATTAAAATGAAACTCCTATCGATTTATGCAAAATCTATTTGATTTAATTCTAAAAATTTATATCGTTTGATAGAGTGTGATCCAGAAATTCAGTGGTCTAGTCCTTGTGTCTATTGAGGAAACTCTGGTGTTTATTTTAAGATACATGAGAAACACATGTGTGACCCATAGGAATGCACAGGATTTCCACAAAGAAATGTAGTCATGAGAGGAACACTCCAAAAACTGCATCTTTTCTGAAATATTCTGCATTGCTTTGTTTCAAGGTTCTACCTATGCAAGGAAAAAACAAGCTGATCTTCAGATATGTGGGAATCATGCTGTATACACAGTCTAGCTTTACTATGCAAAGCAAGGCTTTAGGATTGTGGGAATTTTGTGGTGGTTGAGTATAGAAACAGCAGATTTTTGTTAACCAGTCATAGGCTTGTGACTATGACTATGTTCCATACCCATTCTGAATGCTATAAATTCCTTGAGATTATTTTTCTAATTTTCCTGCAACTAATGGATACTAAAGACCACACTAAAGCAATGAATAACAAAATTGTAGAAGGAAGGACAGATGATCACCCCAACTTGCTGCAGTACTTTTCACAAGAAGAGAAAAAATATTAGTTGAAAGAACAGACTGTGCTAATTGTGTAGCTTTGTTATCATTAATTGAGTCTAGTCTGTAAGGTCCACTATGTATATTCTTCCAGATAAAGGACAAGAATCTATTCACATAGTAATGCTTTAGTGGGAAATAGTTAAATAGAGATAACTGTGTTTAAAATAACATTTGAGTTTGTTTTAATATCTGTACCTGCTCCCACAGCCCAGGTAATTGAGAGCAAAGGCTAACTCTCCTTCTTAACTTATCTCTTTCTGCCAAGGTAATGTCTCACTCTGTCTCAAGTGGTCTTGGGCAATTTCACAGCTAAAGAACAGAGTTAATTACAGGACCTTCCAGAAGGATGTCAAGTCAGAGGTAGTCCTTGTATTGGTTTTAATTCACACTTTAAACTGCATAAATCCCTTGTAGCCAGAAAGAAAGTGAGACTTAGGGGTTTTCTTAACTGACAAAACACACTGTAAATTTGGAGGATGGGGGAAAGGCTATCTGTCTCTACTGTGCTCTCGTTCATAATTACATTTCATTTTTTTTAGTGTGAGTCAGGAGTGTAGTTAACCTAATTGTAACAGTTCAAAGTGGAAATAGCGTATGTTTTTGTTTTAATCCTTTTCAAAAGGAAAGCAAGTTAACACAGAAACCTTATGGAGTAATACTTGAGGTCTAGAGAGCAAAGTACTTATTTTTCCAGTTGTTATACTGTTCTCTGTCATTCAGCAAAACACACACACTTTCCCTAGTGAATGGACTGAGAATGTAGAAACCTCTGAGCTGAGGTTCTCAATGAATTACATGTTTCCAGAATTATCCACCTATAAACATCTGAAACACTTTTCACCTGCTGCTTAAGTGTTCAGAGTCCTACGTTTGAAAATTGTAATATCTGTGTTCGTAGTATAAGTAAAATATTTGATGCTAGAAATAATAATGAAATTATCCTTGTTGTAACACTGGCAAGTATGTATAACTTTACGCATCACAACAGAAGGAAATTATAGTCAGGACACCGCGAAATTATTGATGCAAACTGCTACTCTGATACCTCCCACAAAATGTCCAGTTTATTGACTATTTGATACTAAGAAAATAAAACTACTAGCATACTTACTACTAAATTTATTGCAAGCAATTATTTAAAGTTCACTATGCAGGAATACAACATAATATTTTTCTGGCTTGATTGTGAGCTTCTTAGATAACCGTTGAGAGAGAAAACAGACCGTTTATCCTGACAACAGAATTTACGCAAAAGCCAACATGCTTAATATTAAATCCTTAGACCACTGTAATATTTGAAACAATTAAACTATGAAACCATGAAAAATGGGAGCTAATATGCTGCACATGAAGGTTTATTTTGCAATTGCAAGTTATCAGTTTCGGAAGGATGTGAAAATAAACATCCTGAAAGGGATCTATTTTGCATTTTTGTGTTGCCAACTGGTGGCCAGACAGTAGAGCAGACTTAACCATTTAGCAGCTGAGCTCGTTCTGTGTAAATTTTGCATACTGTTGTACGCAAAAACAGAAACTGTGACCTTGGAGGTCTGATTGGATAGTAGGAACTCACCAAGCATAAACCCTGGTGCCTGAGTTAGAGGGAACTATGTTGAATTTTTCTCATTTTTACAGCATTCTTACTTGTTGCTACTTGAGCTAATGTGTCTGGATTGTTTCCAGTTTTTTTTTGAAATCCTTTAAGAAGCTCTTTGTCCCCCTTACTCTCCCTTTCTCTCTGACTTAAAAGAATGCAAAATCTTACTTTTTTTTTTTTTTTTAATTGAAATCATTAGCATTTAATGCATGAGTTTGTGGGATGTGTGTATAGCCCTCTAAGCTGGTCAAGCTGTAAAAGTCTGCTACTATCTTCCACACTGGTGGCCTGAGCACAAGGAGACGGCGTACACAAGAATTTTTCCCTTGGACATTGTTCCTCTTGCCACCCTGGGGGCAGAAGCCTGTCTGTCAGGCTCTTTCCTGGGGCACTGGAGTCTGTAAATGTTAGCATCTCCATCAGGTAGGTACTGCATGGAGACATGGTTTAACCTCTCCTAGAAGGAAGGAAAAAGGTCCTTTCATGTTCTATTTCTTTATTAATTTGCCCCCACTCTTTGACACCTTTGTCTTGCAGATCACCCCACAGCTGTCCTTTCAGGGTATTCGTAAGTCAAGTTCAGATGATGAGTCTATTGCATGTTATATAGGAATGAGAGAATCTGGGGGTACTTTAGAGCACATTGAGGTGTTAGGGATAGCCTTTTTGTTTCATCAGGGCAGTCTTGTATTTGGGGGGAAGACAACTTCCTCCTCCTTAGTACAGGTTGTGGAGGGGGATGGAAACAGGTGGCCAAGTTACAGATTTTCTTTTCGACAATATTCTGGTTAAAGATTTTTAGTCATTTTACAGTTAGGAACACTTCCTTCTCAGGACTAGTAATCTCTCTTTCAGCAGAGCTGAAGAAAAAAATCCTTCTTGCCACCCATATTCCACAGAAAATTTGTTTTTTAACTCCTGGGGCCCATCTTGTGTAAAAACAGAGTACATGTAACATCAAGAGCAGAATATAATTTTAACAAGACAATGTTTTAAGAAGTGTCCACAAATCTTGCATGAGTCGTGGTTCTGGGTACTCATTGACAGGATCTTTGTTTCGCAAATAGAATCCTGGCCTTCCTCTGACTCCAGATAAATTGCAGTTCCTTCATACTAAAGCAGTTTTGGCATAGGTCTCAGAAATAGGATGTCACTCTTGAAAGACTGGTCTCGAGGAGGACACTGCTTTAGTAGTGTTTGAGAACCACTGAATATCCATTGTAAGGAACTCTTCCACTATCCTCTGTGAAACTTGGTGGTTGAGCCGTGGAATTTAAACACATGCACATGCCCTATGTCACTACCAGCAACATTTTTATTTTTAAGGAGGCAAAAATTGAGATTTAAGTTGATAGTCTGTGTACCAAGTTCCATTTTAATGAAAGTAAAAATGAACAAAATATTAAATGCAACCTTCCCCTCCCACCCTCACCAAACCACCATGGAGGAAAGTTAATGGAAACTCTGACACTCAACTATAACTGCGCTTCCAGGCGCCACTGTAATAATGGAGTAGTAAACCTTGTCCTGATAAAAGCTATTCTGAAAGTAACAGCATTTATTGTACCTCCTCTGCTATTTGCAGAGCAGAACTGAAAAGTAGTTTGTTTTGCCTGGAATGAACTACTTTATGAATTTTAATGTACGATGTAATATTAAAAGCTAAACCAGGATTAAAGAAGATTTTTGTTCCCAAGCTAAAAGAGTACTTATGAGAATGTGTTATATAAGATTTTTTTTGTTTTGGTTTCGATGGGGAAGGAATGAGCTTCCATGTTTGTGAAAACCTCTTCATATTGGTTATTCCTTCTATAACAGCCTATCCTTTTTTTTTTTTTTAGGAAAAAGTGCATTAATCCAGTACTTCTTGCGACTGTAATCAGTCTTATTTGATGAGAAGATATATCTGGGCAGGCCAGGAGGGGATGGATGTGTGATTTTTTGCAATTATTTTTAGAAGACTGCATTGACTGGTGATAGGAAGATGGCCAAATGAATTTCTGATCTCAGTGTGTTACTTTTGTAAAATAATGCTCCCCTGTTGAGTTAGTGTTTGCAAAATTTGGTTGCTGTCAAAAAAAAAGAAATTAAATTAGCTGATCTGTGGTTTCTTTCCTAAACAGAAAATGTGGCTGTAAATGTGGGTGGGGTGGGAGAGTGCGCTTAAGAGAGGATGAGATAAGAGATTATGTTTTGTTTTGTTTTTCTCTGCAAAATAATTGCATTTTCCACCTCCTCTCCCAAGTCCTGAAGTTGCACCACTGAGGGCTTTTTTGTTTTCTGTTGGGTTCTTTGAGGAGGAGGGTGTTTTTTCAATCCAACTTCAAGCAGCATCTGAACTCAATTCTAAATTCAACACAACAGCCTAGATGCTTGCTTATGTATAAATTATGAAACAGTTTTATATATGGATATTTTCCAAGAGGTTAATTAGCATTATTGCATGGAATTCATCAGACCAGAGCAGACCAATAGTCCATCTAGTCCAGCTAGAGTCTATACCTGATCTTTGAAGAGAAACTATTAAGAGGCAGGGGAAGAATTTTTATACTTGACTGATGATGTGAATTGGGAGGTAGAGAGTATGGCTGCAAACCACAACTCTTGATAATCCCCAAACCCATCATTTTAGAACTTTAAGACTTTTATGCTTCTGAAGATCTTTGGGGTAATATGGCTTTTTAATGCAGATATTAATGTTTTCTAAATTCATTCATTGTTTCCTAATTAAATATCAATGGAGGGCAATAGAAGTTTGTTTTAACTTCAGTGACACATTAGATGCTGTTAAATTTTTTGTATGTGTATAAAGATAGATGCGATTTGTGAACCAGAATGAGGGTTTTTAGTAATTCCCCTGGACATTGAAGTGTGTGGACTAAGATGCATAAATTATATCTCCAGCATGGTGCATAATAGTTTTTGATGATCTCAGTGTTCACAGCTCAGTTAAGTGGTCTATGAAGTACTGCTACGACTTGAAGCTGTATTTTGAAGCTGAGCAGCAATCATAAAGGTAGTATGATTACAGAAGAGACACATTTTGATGAGGATCACAAGAGCAAAATTTCTCATTCCTGGCAGATTTGTGTATGCTAGCTGAGTACCCTCGTCTTCTTATCTTCCCATTGGGTCCTTCAAAGATGAGTTACAAGTTAAAATTATTTTTTTTGGAAAGGACTGAAATTTGTTTGCCAGAATATAGACCCAAAGTCCAAGAAGGCATGTTGACAAAGCTTTTTCATTCTGTAATTTAGTTTAGCATGATTTTTACATGCACGCAGAGAAGGCTATTTTGAGTTGTACATTTAACATCCCCATTGGTTATCAGTTATCTTTTGGCAAGACCTTCTCATTTAAAGGTTATAAAATTGCCACTGATTTTGTATTTTTAAATGCTTTCACTGTGTGGTGTTCAGAAGATGCACCTGCTCATGCAGCCCCGTACTGATTTGCCCAGTGTGAGGCATGCCTTTTTCTGCTCTGAGGTGGGAAGGAGAGAGTTTTGTGGTGCTATTCCTCTTGCTGCCCACTGCCAGGTGCCTCAAATGTTTCTGAGCAGCTGTAGACCCAGGCTAGGCCATCCTCTGCTGCAGTGTTACAGATAAAATGTCACACTGCAGAAAATGGCATGGCTGCAAAGTACCAGTTTTCAGGTGAAAGCAAGTCACGTGGCTAACTGTATGCCATAATGCAGGATTTTTCTTGATTTTCCTTTTTATTTAGGACCCCTGTTTTCAGCCACCAGAAAGTATTAATGCCTGCCAGAATGGAGGCAAGAGAAAATGTTTGTGGACACCTTGTTCTTGCTGGAGTTTTGCCCTTTGCAGTTAATGGGCTTCTGTTAGCACAGCTCCTGAAAAGCCTGATAGAAAAATCAGGCTCAGCAAAAGTAGCATGCACTCCCAGTTTCTGGGCTCAATTATTTTATCTTAAAAGCACTATGGAAGGTAGCTAACACAAATTGAGAGTGGGATTTCTAGGAAAAAGTGGGCTGCTGATTTGCCTAAGTAGGTCTCTCACCCAAACCCTTTGACTCTTGTATCATGAGTCCTGTAACGTATGAAAGCTCATAGAGAGTGAGTTTAGAAGATGAATTATCACATTGTCATGATTTCCCTTTGAACCTCAAGGACTTCAGAGCACAGGAAGGTGCTGATTTGCACTGGATCAAACTGATAGTGCAAGTGAAAGTGTAGGTTTAGACACGTACTTAAGAGTAGGCTGAATCACCTTCTAGAAGTGCCAGGCTGTGTCCATTGGATTTAGAATTAGGCTGAATGGTTATCTTAAACTAGATGTGTAACTTCTGAGTAACTAAATTAATTCAACTCTCAATGGCCTCGGTATCAATCAGAAGGTGTGCATTGAAATCTAATGGTTTGATTTTGCCTCATCACCTTGCGGTTTCTTAGAAGAAATCTAGACTTTCTTTTCATTTGGTCCACTTTAGGATAGTCCTTTAGGTTCACTAATCCTGGGAAAGGACTGCAAGAGTAACTGCTTAAGACAGATGTTATCCTTAACTACTGAGAATATTGTAGGGTAAGCTGAGTACCTGCTGATTTTTTGTACCTCTCAACTGATATTGCAGAAACTGCACTCTAACCTTTGTGGGATGATGCTTGGTGTTGAAACATCACTTCCATCATTTCCAGAGGACGAAGGAAAGGATAGTCAACTGCCCGTCATGTTGCATCACTACTGATGGGGTTTTTTTGTTGATTTTTTTTCCTTAATGCTGCAGATGCAGCATAGAGGTGGTACCATGTTCATTCTGTCTTGTTTACGTGTTTGGTGTTTATTTAGCCTGGACTGCAAGAAGAACAAATATTTGATGTATGTAGGTGAAATACAACTAGAATCAATAGTTTTAATGAAGTCCTATCTTAGTTTCATGAATAAGTGCTCGAAGTATGCATTATTCTAAATTACCTCTTTCTTAAATACAGCTTAAGAGCTAAACCAATAAGAAAAATTGTTGAAAGTTCTATCTAAAGGCACAACTTTTAAATATTGTCATGCATTTAAGTGTACTGGACATAAGACATGAACCAAGATATATCTCTTATTTCATTTGAGATTCTTTTACATTGCACTTAAAACTTTAATTTAATTTAATTTTTCTTAATTTTATGGTGTGGGGCAAAGAAATCATGTGAGGATTCACAAGTCTATACAAGACTGACAGGTTTCCACCTAATTGGTTTTATGGCATTGTAATTTGCAGTGGTCAGTTACTGATAATTCACATTTCAGATGCACTCATTTGTTAAAATATCCTGAATTTTCTTGTTTCCCAGTCTCTTGAACACATGATTTTAAGTCTCTAAAAATTTGAAAGTATATCAGAGAAAGGTTGAATAAAAAGAGTAATATGCAAAGGGGAACTACTTGAGGAGGAGAAGAGAGGAAAATAAGTTTTTCATAATGAAAAACATCTCATATTTTCTAGGTCAAAACTGCAACTATTGCTACAGAGAGGAATGGAAAACCAGAAAACAATTCCATGAACATTAATGCTTCCATTTATGATGAGATTCAGCAGGAAATGAAGAGAGCCAAGGTGTCTCAAGCACTGTTTGCAAAGGTTGCAGCAACCAAAAGCCAGGTAAAGTTCCCAGGACACTAATCACTACTCCTTCACTTTTCTAAAATTGTTTCACAGGAAAATTCAGCATCTTCCAGGGAAAGCTGATGATGCTCAATGTCTCTTGGGCCATCAGCATTTTAATGCTGGTTTTCTTTTGAACAAGCCTTTTGACTTCTGCGTTGCTCACATTTTGAAGTTCACTTCATTGTACAGAAAGGATGTTGTCTCTTAAGTAATATGGTATAAGGAGCATTTAAAGGGATATTTTGGAAATGTGATATCAAAATGATTAAACTCAAGCTGTGGACTGTAAAAATTACAGCTTTATAGGCCAAATGCCTGCCTACCCTTCAATCACTGTCAAAGTGATAATTTCAACAATAATATGTTTCTTTTATTGTGGAATTCTAAACACCAAGTGCTGTTTAAACATTAAACTGAATTGTTTATGTTAGTGCTGTACTCAGTGTGTCATACATCAGGCCACTATAATCTCCCATGGAATGTAAAAATTCTGTCATGAATCATGGCTTGTATATCGGAAATTACTGTAATTTTGATTGGAAATTACAGAGCTCTTGAAATGTTTCTAATTACAATAGAATGTTACAGCACCTTCCAACCTGTGTGCTCCTCAGATGTCTTTATATACATGTCAAGAGGTTAGAGAACTGTCCATTTTCTGTGCCTTCCCCTTTCCACTGCAGTTCTTTGCCAAGCTAAGCTGTGAAGCCAGTCTATCAGTTCACGTAATTTTGTTCTTATCTGATTTGTGTGGTAGTATATTTATCTAAATGCAAAGTCTTAAAATTTTTAGGTGGGACAGCTCTTCTAATGCTGACGTTAAAAGGAATGGGCAATCAAAGTGAAGTCCAAATGGTTCCAGAGGATATGGAGCAGGTTTATTTGAGCATTAGTATAAAATCTAGATTCTTGTACAAACTTTGCTGCCAATTATAGAAAATGACACCAAACATGTATTTCTTTTCCCTTTTACTCTGATTATTATACCCATATTCCCAGAGGTTGTTTTTCTCCCCAGTTTCAGCTGTACAATGTTAATTTATGCATCAAACAAACTTCCAGGTCTGTAGATAGGCAAAGTGTCACTGGTAATAGAAAGCTGCTTCGCAGAAGGAACCTCCTAGGCACCAAATGTGTCTAGCTGATTACTAGTCACCCAATTAATAAGCTTTAAATATGTAGCAATGCCACATATATTAAAACTGATACCTGTATTATAAAAAAGCTCTGCATTGAAGCTTGTCAGTGGTACAGAAAAATATTTGTTGGGGCAAAAAGTCTCCCTTACGCAAAAAAAAGAGGCTTGTCCTGACATAGTATCTAGGAGAACATCTCTTGAGAGAGATCTATTGCTGCTATCTTTTTAATTTGGAGATATTAGTTCCCTGCTCAGAACTGGAAATGCTGAGATAATCACTTCAAGTTATTGTGAAAAGTCTGAAGGGCACATATCAGAAAATGATGCATTGATTAACAGTTTTGTTTCCTCAAATGACTAAAATTAAACATTGCTGGGTTTATCTTATTTTAGAGATAAAAGCTTGATTAGCTCCTGAGTGTGTTCTGGCATTATGGCATAAAACAGTATGTGACTTAAACAAGCTCTGCAAGTGGATGAAGGTGGTTGTTTGCTGTAGGACCTTTTTTTTGTTTTTAAGGAACTGATTTGGGTTAACATTGGGTTGGCTGTCTAAGCAGGCAGCATCTGCAGGGTGGCTGGGCTTGCTTGAGCCAGGAGACTGCAGATAATGTTCTGCTGACTAGAGCACTTTGTACAGAATTGCTATTAAATGATGCGCTACAGGAGTTTCTATTTGGGTAGCGCCAAGGTAAAAAAAAAAGAGCATCTTCCTTCCCTTGTGCTGTGTTAGTGCCTTTGGCAAGAGTGGATGGAACTGGAAATCCTGGGATAATCGCTTCCAGTTATAGTGAAAAGTCAGGAGGAGACAGATTAGAAAACAATGCACTGATTAACAGTTTTGTTTTCACATCGTCCTGAGTGAGAGAGGACTGCGTGTGGACCTCGTGCTCAACCAGCTAGCTGGCTGCCAGGGCCTGGTGTGGCATGGGTCATGGACAGGGTGACTGGGTTGGGCAGAGATTTCAGAGGTGTTAGTGAGATCGTGCTCTGGCTTAGGTGAGTGATGATTTGAGTAGTTGTAGTTTCACGGGCTACTTTGATGGCAGCTTACTGACTTTCCCAGAATGGGGCTATCTGGCACATGGGTTTGAATGGGACTTAGCTCTAAGATATTCCTTCAAATGTTGAATTCCTTTTCCATATAGAAATGTGTGTATGCTGTGTATTTTAAAGTTTCTGTGTTTTTAAGGATTTATATATTATGTACAGAATAAATTAGAATTCTGTTAAATTCAAAATATATACTTTAATATGGTTATACTGTGGAGCTGAGGAAGATACTATAATTTGAATTCCTGGAATACATCATATCTTTGGGGAGTTTTAGAACTGTAATTGGCAAAGCATCTAATATCAGTGTTTAAAATCTTACATTTTTATTGTAAGTTGTCTGTCTAATAGGCCTGCAGGTTTTTTTTAGATTATGTTAAAAAAAAATATCTTTGAAAAAATGCTTGGAAAAGGAAAACAGAAAGACTTATCAAGTGTTTTATCTCTATTATCAGGTTGTTATTTTTTAGTGATAGAATGGCAATGCTAACAGTATTATTTACTAAAATTTACAGCACATCTAAATGAAAGGAATCTGCACATACATAAAATTGTGTGGCATACGTTACTTTTATGGTACAATACGTTTCATCATATTGGGGTTTTATTAAATTTATAGCCTGGTGTTCTGATTCAAGTAATTATGGAAGAATGTTCTTAATTTTGTTATTTAAAAAAAAAAGTTTGATTTGTGTAATGATCATTAAGGCATCATGGTTCAGTAACTGTGCAGTGGTTATGATGTTCTCATGTGGGAGCCAGGGATGAGGGTTTTTTTTCTTGATGGTGACAGATGCTAAAATCTAATTTTATTCCATAAAAACAGACAAACAAACAAAACCCCCAAACCTAAGAGCTCTGAGACATAAGGCAAGTAGGGACTTGTAGTGTTTCTGTGTTTGCTGTGTTTTAAGAAGTTGTATTTATGTTATGGTTTGTTCTGAAAAGCCATTGTCTGCATGTGCTAATGTGGAGCAGGGAAGAAAGCAAAACTTTGCTGAAAATTAGCTTACATTGCTAAACCTGCCTTAAATTTAGGGAATTACATTTTGCAAAAACTGAATATCAAGCTCCCTACCTCTAAGAGTCCTTTGCATACAGTGTGAGGCCATTAGTCTGCATTATTTACCTAAATAAGTTTATGCTTGAATAAACAGGTGAAGCTAATACTCTTCTGCAATGTCAATTTTGCCACTGGCTCTTCATGGCCACATAGGTGCTGTATGTCCTCCCTTCTCACCAAGTAAAAATACCTGTATGTAGAAGGTGAGACACTTGGTTCTCACAGAATCATGCTTGATTTTAATTTGAGAATAAATCTCAAGGAGTATTACCCATACCTCAAGAAACCTCATCTAATTATATAGAATTTTGATCTGTTCATTCTGAGCTGTTGCGTTGTATTGCCCAATTTCCTGTCCTTCCATTCCTGTCTTTCACTTCTGATAGGCAGTTAGCTCCTCAGAAACTAGTTTTGCATGCATAGCTTATAGGTAAAATCACTGGTTTCAGACTATGCTAGAGACTCCATCCTAAGCATCAATGACGCATTTTGTGCAGTAGTATTTTATTCGAAGTATTTGACCTTTTCCCTTTGTATGCACCTGGTGGCTGCATGGGGAGATCTATCGGGTAGGCACTAGGCAGAGTATCTAGCACTCGGGACTAGATGGGAAGGAGTTAAATGGGAAGGGAATGCTAAACATTGGCACTAAAATTGCTTTTGGCATGCAAATACCATGCTTTTCCTGACATAAATATTTTCAGAATAGGCCATTAGAGTTCAGGTATATAAAACTCTGCTTTTACTGGAAATTTTAATGTTGTAGTAAACCCAGAGATTTATAGTGAAAAATTGATGTCGGTTATCTCACTTTTATCTTTTTAAGCAGTAGTTTTATAAATGCTATATCTTTGATCTGGGTTTTTTCATCTAGAGACTAAGGTATATACTCTAATAGGAAAGTAATTTTTAAACAGCTTCTCACACTGAACAAGCACGGTATTGTGGATCTGGCACAGAGATGTAACATGCCATTACCACAGATATAGAACCATCTATTCAACTATTTTCCAGCAGGAGGAAAATAAACCTTTTTATCACCAAGAGTAACCCTCTGGCAACAATGTGGCTATAGGAGGGGATCTAGAAATTTATTCCAAAGCTGTTTCCTCAGGGCACTGCACCTCAGACTGCCCAGCAGGGTCCAACGTTGGGGGCAGGAGGGGGCTTGGTCCTTCAGCCGTCACCAAGCATTGTGGTCAAGTCCTCTCCTGCCTTTGTCTCCCTCAGAGCCACTGAGTCACTTCCTGGGTTTAAATCTTGGCTTCAAAATCTTTCCCTGCTCCTCCTCAGTGTATAATGGATTCTCTGTGGAGCTGGAAGGGATGCTGCACAGGGAGATGCGAGGTGGAAACACAATGTACTCTGATGTCTGCCATTTCACAGGTCCACCTGGAAATAAACCCTCCGCTCTGCTGCAAAGGCAAGATACAGTAGTTGGAAAACATGATCTGCTGGAGTGCACCACACAACAGCATCTTTTTTTTTATTATTTTATAATTTTATAGTCCTCCCCCCTTGTTGCCTGGGGGTGATTGCTCTGGCAGTTGAAGAGGTGCCATGAGCAGCTGGAGTCGTGATGGGATCGGGTGTCAGCAGGGATGGGAGAGGAAGAGTGTGAACTGAAAGAGCAAGATGGGCTCTTGCATGCGATCGGGAATTGCCCCATAAAGCAGTGTGTCATTCAGTGAAACTGTGAAACTTGGCAGATAGAGCTGATTTGTTTCTTTCACAAAATATCGAGTTACATAGTCAGAGTGTGTTCTGTCTTGCCCAGGTCAGAGGGAAAAAGGTTTTCAGGTTTCCCTTGGGGGAAAAAAAATAATGCTCTAGGTCCTTCCTCTGCCCTGTGTCCTAGTTTCTTTTTCATCATCTCTTCACGGAAATAAAGATTAAAGCCTCAGGAAATTTCCTTAGGGGTTTATTGTTTTTGTGGGGGGAGGGTAAATTAATTCTTAGAAAGTGGGTAGAAAAATTGAATTTAGTTGACTCTCTTGTCACTTGATCTGGGTAGACCCGAAAAAGGCTGGCATTGATCCTGACCATATCCCACATTATTGGTATAACTTTTGTTGAGTGGGTTGATTTCAGTGAGCCTTGAGTTCCTGTTAGTAAAGAATAGACAGCAACTCCTTGAATCAATAAAGATACATTGAAGAGAAACTGCCCTTAAAATCTCCAAGTTAGTTCGTATCAGCACCCAGTTGCCCATGTAAATCTGCATAGAGGGGGGAAAAAACCTGAAACAATTCAAGCCAAAGAAAAAGGTACAGAATGGAAAATACTTAAATGGTAAGAGGATTATATTGACCTCTTCAAACAGCTTCTTGGGGCCAGGCAGCTGTTTCAACATGTAAGGCAAAGGCTGGATTTGTTGACATACCGATGAGAAAGTGTGTTTCCTGAGCATGTTTTACACGTGGGGTCAAATCGGTTACAGCTGGAGGTTCCCAGCCAGGCGGGTGGCAGCATGAGCTCTTCAAACACTGCTTTTTAAGGGACTGGTAGCAACTTCAGGAAACTGAGTGTATTTGAGCCCTAAGGAGAGCTTCCCTGGAGGGATGCAATGCACACCTGCCCTCCGCTAGTTGGGAATTAATGCTTAACGCTCTCATGGCCACAGCCTGTGGTGCATCCCTGGGAGACACTGTGGCTGGGACTACTCAGTGCCTGACAGGATGCAACCCGCAGGTGTCCAAAAGCAGCAAAGCGGGGAGGGCAGGGGTCTCGGTTGGATAGTTTTTGTCTGGTGGAAAGAGCATAAATGTGTGAGAGAAGCTAGGAGAACTGTAAGTTGAATTCTTTAAATGTACAAATGAAACAGGAGAGCCAAGAAGAGAAAGGTCTTTACAAAATATAAAATTATGTTAAAGTAGCAAGATGGCACAACATGCTACATGGTTTGGTACATGTTATTGAAACCGAAAAATCAGAGTATGGAATGACTTAGAATTTAGCATAATCCATAATTTCACAGTTTTAATTTTGAATTACTTATATTATTTGATTGAAGATAAAACTGGCTGGCAAGATCTCTAACATCTCTGCATGTCTTAATGACAAATGAAAAAACTCCACATTATAACTTCACCATTTAAAAAATTTTATTTGTATTGTTTCTATATAGCGCCCTTTTATTTTTAAAGTATATTTCAGCTACACAATTGTGTACACACAATTCCATAACCCATCAGGCTTCAGTGTTGCCTCAGTACCTCTGATTCAGTAAATCAGATCATAGGCAGCATGCTGTCATATAATAAGGTGTCTGATCCTTATTACCAGTTTGTTGATGCACAGACTCCTTCAAATTGACCATTGCAACACATGGTTTCCCCTGAAACTAGCTGTGATAATTAGCGTGGCTCTAATGAGACAGAATGTCACTGATCTTGTGCTGAACTGTCGAGTATCGACGCTACGGATGGGAACTGTCAAAGCTTGCCATCTGTGACAGAGCTTGGCATATTCCATTTGCAAGGTAGAGCATGCTCAATAGACTGTTTTTAAACAAATGGTCCATTTCTTGATTAGGGCTCTGTGTTCTGTTACTGTGCAAGACTTTATATCATAGTTAAACTTTTTGCTTTTTTTCCCCTCTTTTTCTGCTGGGGTAAGCTCATTAGGAAATGGAAATGTTACTGATTCTCAAACCTATCCCTCAGTCTTCTGTTAGATTTTTGGGGAGAGGTGGGGAGGACCCGATTATGTATCTGTTCTTCTTCCTTCCCCCAGTTCCCTTAATGTAGTTCTTCTAAGGCTAGCACTCCCACATGCCTTTTATCTGATTTTTTTAAACATTGAGGGATAGGCATAGCATAGTTTTGAAATATAGAGGAACGAAAATGAAAAAATCTCAGGTGATGTGCAGTGGGAGCACGTGCACCTGGGATGAAATATTGAACTAGTCAGGAGAGTCAGGCACCCAGGCTGCCGGGACTGGCCCTGTAAAATGCCATGCAAAAAGTCCAGTGCTGCTTATCATTCCAAAATATGCTTTGTTGCTTTTTATTTCCTCCTTCTCTGGCAGACCACACAGGGCTTGTTCTGAAGAACATTTTCACTAATCTGATCAGGCAGCCAAATACGCCGGGAAAACTGCTTTAATGATCCCACTAATTACCTCAAGTCAATATGAACTGTATTATTAGACTGAGGGAAAATATTCCATTAGGTCTCCCCCTTGGGAGTTTCTCCGCTTTGTGATGTCACCGAAGCCTTCGCCCTCTCGCTTGTAATTAATTTTATTTACACACGCAGGCACGCACAAGGTCACACCTGCACAACCGGAGCTGGCCAGGGAGCTAGTGGCACTCAGGCTTAATCAGATCTGTCATAATTACCATTCTGCATGTTTCTGACACACGCTGTGAAATATTTCAATTTAACTGCCGCTACCAGCACAACCAGATGTAGTGTGAGTGTGGCTGCATTGGAAATATTATTCCTCAGGATAAACTCTCTCCTCCTCCTTTTTCCTCCCACCCCCTCTCCCTTTTACAGCTAATGTGGCACAGAAGCTGATGTATCCTGTAAATCTTGAATGCAGCGCTAGATTGATAACAGCAGATTAGACAGTTTAACCACAAACAGCTTGTTCATTTTTCACAAATGAAAACCACATGTGGTGTAACTAAAATTTCAGGCTCTTTTTTTTTCTCCCCCCTCCTCTTTGGTTGTTGTTTCCTTTTGTGTGTGCGTGTGTTAAGGACTGCCTTTTACTGTAAAGGGGTGAAATAAAAGCGTAAACGTATAGAGGGTAGAGACACTGCCGTCTTCAGGGCTTATTTCTCCCTGACCTTTATTGAAAACCTTCATTACTTTGGCAAAGAAATCAGATACCGGATGGGGGTTCGTCACTCACTTGGAGACTTCCTAATCTCTAGATTTTATGGCCATTTATTAAGAAGTCATCCTACTGTGCTGGTTTTCAAAATAACGTGCCAGCAAACACCTCGCTTTAAGGATTGCTTCTAACCAAATATGCAGTCTTCACTGCTACCTAATTTTAGCAGAAATAAAATTTTCTGCCAAAGTTTTTCACCACGGATTTTGTCTCTTTGCTAACTCTTCCCTTTACCTCTTCCTTGGGGAAAGAATTATTTTTTTAAAAGAATCCTCAAAGTGTTTAGAATTTTGGCAAATGGAAAATTGATTATTTTTTTATTAAAACATTCTAGTATTTCTTATGAAAACAGATTATGAAAAATGAAGTGTTTTCTTATGAAAGCACTTTTTAGGAAACTAAATGTTCTCTGTAAATTGGTTTGCTTTTTTTATCATCTTTCCTTAATGAGACAACCAATACTTGGTAAGGTGGTTTTTTTAAACCATCTACTCTTTAGTGGACCACTGTTGGCTACTTTTCCTAGGCAAAGAAAAAATTAATGCAATTTTGATAGAAAATTTTAATTATAAGGTTCTAAAACAATTCTTACAGTAAGTAAAAAAACATAAGCATGCAGAAAGCAACTGAGCAGATTTCCCAAAAGCTGTTGCAGGTATTGTCAGGCAGGAGGACTGGTGCAGTGCATCAGATAGAAATTCATCAAATCTGTAATAAGACTTCCAGGGAAGGTTTTTAAAAAAGGTAACTTTAGTAAGAGATTATTTTATCCACTGCCAGTGATTTGTGATGCAGCAACAATATTGAAAGTGCAGGAGACTGGGAGCTAAGGCTCAGTGTTCAAAGTCAGTCAGAAGAAGGTGAGCAGGACAACTTTGAAAAGCCACAGAAGGCACTGTTTGTACCAGAAAATTTGGCTATGTAGATGCCCCTCCCCGGCTGCTGCAGAGAGGGTTAAAGACACATGCTTGCACCACTTGGCTGGCAGTTGCTGACTGCATTACTGCTTTAGCAGAGCTGAGCTAGATCAGGTCAGCACAGGTGTGGCATCAGGGTCCCTCACCACATAGCAGTGCCATCCCCATTAGTGACTCCCCTAGGGGCTGTGCTGGCCCCAAACAAAGGGAAAATATGGTCCTGGAGGTACAGCCAAAGCCCTGGAGGTGCTGTGGCTGCAGATATCTCAAAAATGAGCTGAAGTAAGATAAAGAGGAGGGCAGGAAGGGCTCGTGTTGGACAAGGTAATGCTGAAATGAACCATCAGAATTCTTGCAAGGATCTGGAAGTACAGCTCTCATGTCATCACAAAGCTGTTAAAAAAATGTCATGCAATGGGAAGCACTGAATTGCCAAAAGAAAAAAAGTGTGCACCCTCTCCCACCTCTTTGAGTCTTTTATTTTTAGCTTTTCTTAAGTAGAGGTGTTTTGGTTCCTACACTCCAGATGCTTGAATCAGCCCTTCCCCAGGCAGCACCTGCTGTCTGCCTGACAAGAGGTGCTGTTTCTGGCAGGATGGATTTTCTTAATCTCTCTTCCTGCTTTCTATACACTCACCTTCTGTTTTGTTTTCTTCTTCCTTATTTCTCTCATTACAGCTCTCCTTTTAGTTCTTCTTTGACTTTTTTCTACGCCTTCCTATCTTTTATACACCCTCTCCATCCACTCTGTCTATCTGCCTTTTTCTCCTACTCTACCACTGTCCTGTGGCTGCTGGAGTCCCAGCCCAGGTACATCCCCCCACATGCCATCACTTCGTACAAGTACACAGGGCACAGTGTGGGTGCCCAATGCCTTTGACTTTCACAAACTGGTCTCCGACACTGCTGGCTTTGTGGGTGAAGCATCATTCCTTTCCCTGTGTGATGACATGCATTTAGCTAGGAAAAGAGGCATATTCTTCTTGTTTTCTCTGGTTGCTCATGCCTGCTGTGGGCAGATCACTGATTCGGGAGGGTTTTGAAGATTGAGTATATTGGTGTTTTAACTATTACAAAAAATGGGGAAAAGTTTGAGTGAGGTGTATGAGAGTTAATGATGGACATAAATGAGAACAAGGCTGTGTTGGCTGAGGAGTTAGCAAGCAGCCTGTGGTTCCCAGCTGTGGGGGAAGCAGGGTACCAAGTAAACAGCGCAGAAAACAAAAGCGAGCTCAACCCGTAACTAAACAGGAAATGACAGGGTAAAATTCCTGCTGAAAAAACGAGAACTGCTCAACACGTAACTGTGCAGAATAGAGACATCTTGTGCAAACACAATTACATAGTAATGGTCTGAGAAGCAATTTGTTAAAGGAGTGACCGATTACAAATCAAATGAAGGGCTGCTGGGCAAAAGCAGGAGTGAGAAGTAATAGATGTGTGTTTTCTCACTTAATATTAAACTGGGTAAATCAAAACACACAACACCTGAAAGAGTGTTACAGGATTTCTGGGCACAAGGTGAGAAAGGAGAGGATATTTTGTTCCAAATAATTTGTAGTTATTCCTGACAATTTCTCATTCTGTCCATTTTTTTTCCTTTCTTTAAATTTAGCTTCTAAGTCAAACTTCACATTGTTGGTTATGAGTGACCCCAAACTGTTGGGATCTAATGAATAGTCTAGCTAGATCAGTGAGGAAAAATTCCAGTTTGCAAATACTTGTCTAATTTCAAATATGCCAGATTCTGTCTGAAAGCACGTTGTTATTCCAGGATCATCTCATTTTTATTGCTATGAAGTGTCGTGTTCTTTTACTTCAGATGGCATTTGAGAGGCATATGAAAATAGTTTTCATGTTCTCTCTAGAGCAAAGGTGCTGGGACTGAGTGGTCCTTAATAGAATTCCCTGAAGTTTTGGACCTCAACTGAGCAAGATTTGCACACAAGGCCATTAATATCTGTGGGTTTCCTTATGTGACTGGTCATTTTGATGAGTCTGGTGCTTAACACCTCTAGTACATACAGCACGCAGGAGAAAGCTCTGCTGATACAGGAACGTTCCGCTGTTATATAAAAGCAATTATTTAAGGGGGGAAAAAAGTATGAAACATTTAAATGAGATTCTTTTTATTTTTGCTTTGGGGTAACCAGTTTGCCTCACCTCTGAGGAATCATTTGGTATTCTTTTTGATCTTTTTCACTTGGGGAGCAGGATGGGAGGAATCAGGGCAGTAAGAAGTATGCCTGGTCCATGTAGTCCTTGGTTTAAGGGCAGAAGGTACTGCTGAATCTGCTGCCTGGAAATATGGTCTTGGGGCTCTGACTCAGCTGGGCTGGCACTTTTTTTGGCCAGTGAGGAAAACTGTAACATTTGAGAACTGGTCTCTCTCTGGGAAGTTTTCCCTTGTGGCTGTTCTTGACCCTTTCCTGATGGCAAACTACCTGGAAATGCTCTTGGTTCCCATCCAGGAGTAAGAAACGCTTTATTTCCAGCTTCCCTTTTGATCCATCTTTCCTATTGTTCTAAGTCTGTGCTACATGCAATCATGCTACAAGAAAGGGTGTTTTAGGTTTCTAATGGATTCACTGCCTTTGTTCACAGTTGAGATAGATGCTTCTGGCTGCTCTCTGCTTATTTGCTGAGATGATCTCTCATGGGTGTGGATTTTAAAGATTTTTTTAAAACTCCTTTGGGATAATGGACTTTATAATTTTCTGATTGTTTCTGTGGTTAACAAAATCTGGAGAAAATTCAGAGAAAAGTCTCCCTTCACCCTTGACATAATCAGAGTATTAGTTGTTCTTCACTACAAAATAGAGCCACAGAATTCAGATTAACTGCAAGAGACAAGAAATTTTTTCAGAATATTCCAATGCCAAATTCAAATCTGTATGAAAACTTTTATTTAGGCTGTGAAAATGTGAAGAGGTGTCTGAGAATGGATTTGAGCTGTCTATGTTTTGGAATGATGTCACTTATAGGAACATCTTGTCAGCTGAACTGAATTTACAATGAAGTCCAAATATCTGTGAGCCTGTGATTCCTCAATGTGTGGAAGGTCTCCTGATCCAAAATGAATTCTGGAAAGAAGAAAACTTATGACATGAAGCCACAAAATTAAATTACTCTTTCTGGGAAATTATAATATACCAAAAAAACTATCTAACAACATGATAAGCACACATACAAGTAATTACAGAAGTGACACTTTGGCCCTCTGGCTTTTTTCTGTAGGTCTTTCACCCAAATCAGATGTTAAATCTCTGTAAGCAACTTAATAATAAACATTTGTTGTTCACTTGTAAATTGGTAGTAGTAAAAAAATGTTTTTCAAGTTGCCAGGCTCTTTCTGTTAAAGACTCTTCTCTAACTAAAGTGCAGATATAGCTGCCATACAACACTGATGGCATGTTTAAGAATAGATACATGTGGGCTGTTAAGGGTCGTGGTTGGATTTAGGATTGTATTTACTTTCAAGGGACGCATTTGTATTGCAGCGAAATCAGTGTTTCTGTCTACTTAAATACAAGATAAAGGGCCATATATTACCTCTCTGAAACCCAGCAACGCATTTCATATAACCACATTATAAAAGGTAATGTACCAAAGGAAGACTAACTTATATAATAATTAGTAAGAGTTTTTTCTTGTTTAATTTTGGGTGTTTTTCATTGTTAAGTCCACTTTTGTCAGACATTATCTCGCAGTTACAATACCAATTGAATCATGTATGTGAAAGCATATCGAGTGGAGGAAGGCAGAGTAAAGCTTTGTCCATTTTTTTTTTTTTGCATCTATTACTTTTCCCCCTTCTTTTTATATATGAATATAGTTACATTTAATGTAAGATTTCCAAGCCTGCACATTGTGGTTTTGATTAGGGCTTGAGCCCATCTGTCATTGCTGGGCAATTGAAGGCAATAAAAAAATATACATTTGAAAAAGGGAAAGAAAAGGTGGAGAAAGCTGAGAGCAGAGGAACCAAGCTTTGGAGAAACCCTTCATTTAGATTGTTGAATTCCCTTTGTACTCAACTAAAAAGTAATGATACTTGTAGTCGGGTTTGGAGTTACGGGTTATGTTTTTACTTTCCATGAGCTGGTGGTATGTCTCCAGTGCTCATACATAGGGAACACACCGACCGACCACTTTTGATACAGCCTCAGAAGTTAATCCAGCAAGTCTTTTGGAAGCACTGGCTCTTAGCCACTCACAATGTCTCTGGGTAGAAGCAGAGGTCCAGTATAACAGACAAGACCGTGGGAGCAAAACAACAGCTCTCCAGGTCATTTTGTTTCTCTACTTGTTTACTGCTTGACCTTGAATTTTAGAGGTTGATTTAGCAAGTTTCTTTTTCATAGATATTTGTTTGGATGTTTGCAAGAATAGAAATGTGTATTTAACTTTTAAATGCTGCAGCTAAAGAGATGAGAAGGCAGAGGGCTGAAAAGACATAAGGAGTCCTCTTCCCCTAAAATACTACTAAAAATTTTTGGTGAAATGCTATCAGTACCACTGCTAGCTGTTTGGTCATTTGTTTTTCACCATCCTGAGAAAAGGTGGAGGTAACATCCAGACAGATGGTGTAGCTGAATAATGGGTAGGATAAGAAAGTTAAGGAAATGCCATAATCTGTCAGCATTCTTCAAAGGAAATTTTTCCTGCTAGTGAAGTTTACCTTTCTTCTGAAAAGCCCTATGAGATTGTGGGGTTTTCAGTTTGTTTGTTTTGCTAAATCTCATCTGTGATGATGGTAGATAAAGATTTACTTAAAATTCACATCTGGCTTCCCTTTTCAACATTCTAGTAATGAAAGCCAGTAAAATAGATAAACCAGATATATCTGGAGATAAAGGAAAGATTCAGGATTCAAACTTTGTCTGATTTAGAGGAGTGCTCAAAGGCAAAGCCTGAAACTTAAGACTGATTAGTGTAAATAAAATACTAAGGCAACCATCTTTCTGGGGACACTTATTATCACTCTAGGCCACATATCAAGAGGAGATATTTGTGTTCTAGTATCTCTATTCATCTTTCTGAAATCAGCTGAAAACCAGCTTTTGCTTCTTCAGTTAAAGGTACAATTTTTTTTAGAAAAACAGGGAAATCCCAAAGTATTGAACCTTCACTGCAGTTTTTAAAGTTAGTTTAAAGTATGTGCCTCACGTAAGGAAGTAAATGGGTGAAATTTCTTGAAAATACAAGCTAAATATAAATATAAAATATTTATATAAATGTATTTCTATTTAATATATTTAAATATATTTATATCAATATAAACTTTGGCTAGCAAATGTGTTGGTCAGTAGCAAAAATTACTTAGTCTAGTATATTATTAGTTTTTCTAGGTTTTCATAAAAATATCTATTGGGGTTTCATTTAATAGACTTCAGTTCTTCTGTGAACCATTTAGGTCTATTCAGCTTTGCACAGGAGATAGCCAGGACGCTTTATGTATTGTAGGAAAGGTAAATGTACAGTCAGAATAGATTTTCCTACAGTCAGAAAATTTCAGAAGAACATCTAAGGCTAAAAAGAACCATTCTTGTCCTCTTGGCTTGTTCCCATATCTGAACCCAGAGGTGTTTCACCCAGAAAGAAGTTGGATTTAAGTGATCTCAGCCTGAAAATGAAATTGAGGTTCTTGCCCTGCAGTGGGTGTTGCCTGTTTGGTTTTGGGTTTTTTTCAGATCATACAAATGTGGCACAAACAGCTTTTCCCAGATAAACCAAAGCAGTGTCCATTGTTAGTTATTTGTTGTGTTTGTTTGTGCTGAAGTGAAATGTGCTTATTTTTGTTTCTCAATGCCATATGCATGAGTTTACTGATTCAGAACTCCTTGAATTTTTGATCCTGTTGAACACTGTGAGAAATCTCAGTTGAAGGGTTTAATGCGTTTTCCAATCAATGTGTAGGGGAAATTTGGCCTCATCAATTTAAATGCTGGAGATCCTTTCATTGCATTATGGAAGAATCTTCTCTAAGCAGAGATTATTCTTAAGAACTTCATAACATTTAAAGGTTAATATGTTAGGTAAAGAACAATATCTTAAGACAAACATTTTTATTACAGGACATGAAGGGATAGTTCTGATTAAATTACACGATTATTTGAATGGGAAAGAAGACAAAGTGCATCATTTCTTGCCCTCAACTTTAATGCCTTTAATCAAATAATGACCTTCTGGAAATAGTTAATTTTAAGCATTTGGAAAGATCAATACCACTTTGCCACCAAAAAATGGCCCAGATGATGAAATTTGATGTATTTAAAGTACCATTTCACCCTTTTAACCTAGTAAATAATTTAAAATGCTTTCAGTACTCCTTTGCTACCATTATGTATCTCACTCGAAGTATTATGACGTTTCCAAAAGCAACCCTTCTGTGCAATGTGCAGCTTACAAGTGTAGTACTAAAGACTAAGATTGTATGTATATATGGTGGTGGCTATGTTGGCCCTTTTTTTGCCATTCTATATGTGGATTCTGTTTTGAAAAGAAATAGAAATATCTAAGATCAACACGGGCATTTGGAAAAATAATGAGATTGTAAAGCAAGTTGGATTGCTTTTGAAGGGGAGAAGGTCCATATTTAAACTTTAGTCTGTGCGTTTTTTCCTTTCTTTTGTCTGTAAGCTTTCCTGTTAAAGGTGAAGGATTTGGATTGTTCAGACAATTAAGAGACCATTTTACCAAGTGTAATTTCATATCTGCGTGTTATAAACTGGAGTGCCTTCAGCATTGTAAATAAAAAAAAATTGCCCTCTATTAGCATGTTTCTGGGCAGATTAAAAACAGTCTTCATTAGCATAAGTAACACTTACAGATTCTTTTAAAAGTAGAAAATTATTTGTTGAATGATAAATTGCTAGCTTTCTAGTTAGTTGCTGAAAATGTGCTCATTCAAAATGCCTACTTTAGTTTAGTCTACAATAGTCAATTTTTTTTAGTTAGAAGTACTGTTTAATGGATTATGTACTTAGTCTTTGTTCACAGTAGATGCTGAAATGCAATTCACACTTTCTGCTAAAATGTTTGTATCAAATATCTCCCTATTTAGACTGATTTCTTTTAACACCATATATTTTTATTATACTATATGCCCTAGAGAATGATACAAAATAATCTTAGATATACTATACCAAAGAAAAACTGAGCGTGTCTTAGCAGTGATACTCTAAAATGTTTTACCTTGTTAGATTCAAATTACTTCTTAAAAAATGCTGGAGTCTTTGATATTTTGTAAGATATAGTCATCATTTGGAAAATTATTGCCACTGTAACAAATTGACCAAAAGAGTAAAATTGCTCTGTGTTGGAGCCCTTTCTTCCCAGACGAGTTTGTTGCTGATTTGGAAGGCTTTAGCCAGAGAGCATTTTTCATGATTGTAATGTTATCCTCTTTGATCTAATTAGGGTAGGTATTTACACCTTAATTGTACTTTTTTTTTTTCTTTTAGTAAGATAGATACCAGAATGCAAGAATAGTTTGTTAGAAATTCTATGTGAAAGAGCAGAAGATTTTATTTAAACGCAGCAGAGGTCAGACTGAATAAAATAGCTATTGGATATACAGATAAAATTCATAGATACTTTCATTAAAATAAGCGTGCTCATGGGTATTGCAGAGCCTAAGTTTTGGCAGTTATCCTCTTTGCGCTTTTCCTGCAATAGTTTGGCAGTTCGGCTTTCACAGGTTTTTTTCCTCTAATGTCTTATGTTTCCTTTGCTAAATCCTTATCAGAAAACCAGACAGAAGACTCTTATTTATTTTAAATATCTTAGGTTTAGCATCTTTTTTTTTTTTCACCATTTTCTTGCTTACTGTAGCAAGACCTTTGCAGATGGTACTTGGTTACTTGAAAGTGCATAACAGTATTTTCTTTGTAGCAGATGGATTTAAGACTTTTAGTTCCCAATAAATGTAGGTTTACAATACATAACTTTACAGGATTTGTGTTGTATATAACAGGTTTGAACATATTATCTCAGAATTCATCTGCATGGCATTTTCAGCTTATCCAGGGCCCATGCCAGTATTTTAAGTAATAGGGAGAGCATAGTGATTGA
Source organism: Pitta sordida (assembly GCA_013390025.1). Classification (NCBI taxonomy): domain Eukaryota; kingdom Metazoa; phylum Chordata; class Aves; order Passeriformes; family Pittidae; genus Pitta; species Pitta sordida. Next base: position 284,583 of record WEKX01024435.1, read on the forward strand.
TAGCAGCTAAAGGCGTGATTTTGAATAGAAACAAAGGTTTTAGAACAGAAGGTGTCAAATTAAACTTTGTCAGTTTGAAAAGTAGTAACATCCTGAAAGTTCTCCGAACATATTTACATGTGGCTAATGTTTATATTTTGCTTTGTACTCTCTTTATATTCAGTGTAATGTTGCCTGGCAAATTTACTGTTTTAAAATCAAGGTTGTTCCCAATGTCATTGCAGAGTTTTTGGGGGGTTTGCCTTGCTGCATAAATGTATCAGCTTCATTGCTTTAAGACTGGGTTGTTTTAACAACGTAGTATATATGTTATGTAAACCAGTTGTGATCCAATCTGAGTTATAAATATTTCCTTATTATTTTGTGGTCATTTCCATTTCCTGTAAGACTATAAAGACAAAAAAAACCCAACAAAAACTCAGCACTGAAAAACCTTCAACCAGTGGCTCAATCCCTCCTACAGAATAAATTGTTTGAACTAGGCAGAAAGTGCTCTAGACTGAAAAATGTGTAAGAGGAGAAAATCAGCCCTGTTGCATTCACTTGTAAATTCAAGTGCGTTATCTGCAACAGTTTATACTTTATTAGATAAAATGAAAATGAAATTCATAAATTTTACAGAATTTAAAATTTACTATTAGAAAATCTGAATTGTTACCTTTTCTCAATTTGATGAAAACCTTTTATGCATTCTCATTCAGCTGACTATTATGAATGAGCTTTATTTTGTACAAAGAATTTGAACTTGAAACAAAATTAAATACTTATCATTTTCTTTCTTTGTTCTGAACATAAAGAAAACCTATTGGTATAAATTTCTTAGTCTCTTAACAATGAAACCCCCTACAACCTCTTACTGTCCATTCACTATCTCTTCTGAGAAAGCTGGTGAGATCAACTTTCATAAATACGTTCAGAAATAAACAGTGAAGACCAAAACACTGTTTCTATCTGTGTAATTGTAGAAAAATTCAGTTGGTTGTTTCCACATTGTCCATCATATATTTCATGAGAGTGTGTTCTGCTTGTTTTAAGGTGTGGTAAACCCAGAGCAATAGAGACATTTTGGTAGAATAGCAATCTATTCTGTGTACCCTGTCAGAAGTATCTGTCTTCAGTATCTCAAAATTGCTGCTTCCCTGAAAGGCTAGCAGAGACCTGCTTCATGTTACAATTATCAAATAATTTTAGGTAAGGAATTAAAAGTGTTATTTCGTTACAGAAGTTGATAGAAAAATATTGGAAATACAATGTTAACCATCAGTAATTAATAAAAATGAGGTCTGCTGTATTAAATATTGAAAAAGAAAACACAGTGAGGGGAGAGAGTATTTCTTAGTTAACACAAACTGTTGTCATGAATTCTGTTTAATCAGCATAAAATGTGATTGCCTAGGATTTTTTTTTTTTACTACTGACACTTTTTGGCTACAAAGAGTTTCTACTGTCTTCTTTGACCCCTCCCACCCCCTACCCCCTCCCATGTTTCGCTTGTTCAGCAGACAAAATACGTACATCTTCTAAATGCATGGTGCAACTTCTTTTCCTGTCTGTCTGTATGCCTTAGAGAGGTGTTATGGGAGGGGACAGGTTATCTTGCCTTTTTTTTTAATTTCACAAAGTCATGATAGTCAGCTCTGCTCCTTGTTTCACCATCATGCAAAAGGCCCAACAGTTTCAGTGTGAAGCAGTGAAGATTGCAGACAACCAAAGGACAATTTCTATGCTTTGGCATGGGCTGATTTGCGGGTTGCTTTTTTTTTAAGTACGAATTTTATAATGGCTTTTCAGTTAAAATATCTAGATTGGTTTCTCTTCATCATCTTCACTTCTCTATCCCCAACAATCTACTTCTGCTTTCTAATTGCACCTCTTTTAACTTACTGCAGAAAACTGATATTGCTGTTGAGCATAAGGCAGTAGGCATCCCAGTGGATGCAAGGTGGGCAGAGAACCATGAGAAACATGTTGATTTTGTTACAGGCAGGGAGTGCTCACGCATTACCCTGCTAACACATTCCAGTGAGATACCACAGACCCTACTACTGTTTTGAGAGCATGCCATATGATTCCAGCAGGGACAGGCTGAGCATTGTGTGCTCCACATGAAGGCATTTGGCCATGTTTCCCAGTCACCTTGCTAAATGCTGGGGCACTTCGCAGCATCTCCTGTAGTGCATGGGCAGGACTGGGGTGTGTTCCATCTCTGGGGTGCAGGGTAGCCCTTCTGCTGTCACCACTCTTCCCCCTGTCCTCTCCCTCCCTAGCACACCTTGTGAGCAGCCAGCAGATTTTGGCCCCATTGTTTTCTCATTTTTTCTACTACCATCTCTGTAACATTTGTCATTTTGATTGTTTCTTGGGGATATTCTCTTCTGAGTAATTTTTCCAGTTTTCCATTTATATCCGAGTGAATATGCTTCAAATTTTTATACACACCTCACTAAATATTTTTGTATACAATATAAATGCATTAATATTATTTGTTTACTTTCACTTCTTCTTGTCGTGGCAATACTTTTACCTAATGGTTACCTAAAGATATGTGTGAATATCTTCAGAAAAATACATATCTATATCATACGTATCTATTGGTAAACTAGTGTGGATAAACCATTAATCCACTACCAGTACATATGCAAAGGATCAAAAGGCTTCTGTACATTTATATTATTTGTTCATTCAATAAAATGTCACATTATCTTCCCTACAGCATTAAGAAATAAAATTGCGTGGACCTAGTTTTGAAAACAGATCCTTAAAGCTAAAAGAAAGGAAATATGCATGGTTTATACATGTAATATTTTATTCCTAAATTTTAATATATCAGAAAATTGCTGATGCACGCTGTCCTACCTAGCAGTTTTACACTCCTCTTTTAAAACTGCCAGTGCACAGTTAAGAAAAGAATCCTCAATTACATTTTAGAGAAGACATAAGGAAACATTAAATTTGAACTCCTATGTCTCTTGCAGAAGCAAATGAGGAACTGCTGCATTTCTTGCAGGGGATTCTGTACCTGACTTCATATTATGTATCCCAAAACCACATCTGAGTTAGAGTAGTTAAGCTCTTAGGCACTTTGCTGTGTCCTGTGATGTGGAAGTGATATAAAGAGTGTATCAGATGCTTGACACATCTTATTCCCCCGCTAAAGCTGTATGTAAAACAGAGACTGGTTTTTTTCTGGGTCTATGAGGACAATCCAGAAATAGGATCATGTATCACTTGAAATACATTCATCTGCAGAGACATCTTTACTTGTAGCAGCGATGAAGAAGTTATTACTTGACTGCATCTAGTGAGAGGATTCCTGTCTTTTGAAGGGATGGTAGAGAGTACCTCTACTGCTGTGATTTGTGTTAGGCAGCCCTAAACCAGGAGTTTAAAAGTTCCTCAGCAGACAATCTACTGGCTCCTGAAAAAAGGCATCAATACTGTCGAGTGGGTGTAGCCTTGCATAAAAGAGCACAGGGAGAGCAGAGAGTATACTGGCATTGGTGAACCCCCTGTTCTGAAGAGGGAAGCGTGTAAAGGATTCTACCTTCATCAAATGGTTTGTTTGTAAGCAAATGAACATCACCACTGTGGTGTGGGACCAAGGGGAAGGTGCTTTCCAAAATGTTCATGGTTGGTAAGGGTCTATGAAATAGCAGAGCAGCCTCCCAGTGTAGTGGTGTTTGCTTTAAGCCTAGCCTGCACAGTGAAAGTGCTTTTTTGTAGGGGGAGAGCATGAGAGAATGCAGTGCATTTGAAATACGTATTTTGCCCTCATTTTGACACTCACAAAGGGAGGTGAAAAACTAATGTTTTGCTGGTGTTATCTTCAAGGGGTGGCTCTGTGAACTGTTACGTTGGAAAGAAGATCCCTCACCAGAGAACAGGACCCTCTGGGAGAATCTCTCCATGATCCGAAGGTTCCTCAGTCTTCCTCAGCCTGAACGCGATGCCATTTATGAACAAGAAAGCAATGCAGTTCATCACCATGGTGACAGGCCTTCCCACATTATCCATGTGCCAGCAGAACAGATTCAGGTTAGTTTACCTTGGCCAATCCTGCAGAGCACTAAGTAAATAAAGCTTTAAACGGAGCAAAGGAAATTAGTGTTTCTTTCCTCCCAGCCAGGCTAAAAGTAGGTCTCCCGGTACAAGATAAGAGCACGCTGCCATCCACCACTGGAGTTCAAAGAAGACCGTGTGACCACCCACGGGTTTTGTTTCGGTTCGATGGTTTTTTTGCAAACATGTGTGGCAGTAGTGCAGAGGCAGCCGTGTGTGGGGCAGGGCGAGCCCTGCTCTGGCTGTCCCTGGTGTGTAGAGGCGCCAGGGTCGAAAGGCAGTGGCATGTGGCACTGCTTGACATAGGTCTTCCCAGCAAAACAGGAGGACCTTGTTGCACTGCTGTTCAAATGCTAAGCAGGAACCCTCAGCAGTGGCGGCTCACCCAAGGTAGGAGTGAAGGGAAGGGGATTCCTCATCTCACTTTAACCCCAGAGACTGGGGTGAGTCAATATTTGTTTGTTTTTCCTTTAGAGCCCCTCTCCCACCACCCTTGGGAAAGGAGAGCATAGAGGCGCTTTCTTACCAGGCCTGCTGACCGCTGGACCTTGGCTGGGTGCTGCTCCGCAGGTGAGCTGGCACGAGGGCACCCTATCAGGGAGAGAGAGGAGGGGATGCGAGACCCACACACCATGGGGTATAGAAACAGCTGCCTTTCACTCCGGGGCAGCTCCAGAGGTGCCTCCTCCTCCAGGGGCTGCACCCACCCTTTTTGCTCGCACAGGTGCTGCCAACCAGGAGTGGAGCTAGCTGTTTTGCTGAGCTTTGTAGCCCAGGTTGTCAGAAGGGACTGCTGTCTCTCTGAGCTGGGGACTCTTTAATCACTTCTCACAAAAGACCCGAGGTCAGTTTTGTAACTGCTCCTTCTTAAAAGGTGCTTTCCCAACCTCTGCTGAGACCCTGTGTATCATGTGTATTACCTATACAGGAAAATATTTACAAAGCTAGGAAAGATAGAGTTATCTCGCAGCCAGAAACAACACAAGTGTATATTAAAGATAAAGCAAACTGAATAAGACAGTCCCTTAGGATATCAAGTGCTGAAATAATTGTGAAAGCCTGGAAACTTGCTGTTTGATTTAGCAAAAAGAGAGAGAAAGATCTATATTAAGTAATAAAACAGCACTTGTTTGAAAATGTACATTGTTTTTAATAAAATCGCTTCTTAAGGGGATGAAAGGAGAAGCTTATGCACGGTATAAACGTTCAACCACTATGCCACTTACTTAGATTTTCTTGCCTTGTTACTAAAAGTTGTGTGTTTGATCTCACAAGTATTATTCACATAAGCAGTTGCATTGTAATCTCTTAATATGACTTGTAAGAGTAAGGATTGGGAGATTGGGCCTGAGTTTTGTCTCCGCTCTTCTACATGGTTATTGTTGTAGATGCATAAATATGTAACTCAGACACAAGTTTTCAAACTGTATATACAAAGCCTCCAGTCTTGTAAGAATTTAATGTGCTAGGAGTAGTATTGAATCTCTTTAGGATTGGAGCCTTGAATGGGACTGCTCCCAGACCATAAAACATGAAAGAATGCTAATAGGGACGAGGAAAGGGTCCTAATTCCACCAGCATTTGTGTCAGACCTTAGAATCCGAAGATCACTTAAAGCAGCGGCCTCTAAACCATTTGTGGAGATTTATGTGAAGTCTCCAGTACTACAAGTGGCCCTACAAAAGTGGACAGAATTAAAATCCCTCCAGTATTTATACCATTTGTACAGTATTTTGTACTTCTTAGGTCTCAAAAAACTGCAACTGGAAGCTTTGCAACTACTGTCAACACAAAAAATTGTCGAGGGAAGACTCGCAAAGGGAAAAGTAATGTAGTGATAGCAACTGTTTGTTTTGCTGCGGTTGTTTTTTGTTAACTGATGGTTTGTACCATATGACAAGAAATTTGCTGATCGAAAATATCTTACTAACCAGTGCTTCCTGTGCTATGCAGCAAAAGAATTGTCAACACAAACAGCAGCTGATAAATTTACTTTTGATTTTAAACATGATCTTATAGTGTACTGTACTCTGGTGGTAGATGAGAAAAATATTTCTGTCCCTAGGGTTCAGTGCCTCACTTTTTAAGAATGTTTCTGAATTCATGCTTGCAAAACTTCATTTTAAGCTCTTGTTAATTATTTACATCATAATTTCCTTTATCTTATTCGTCTGATGTGCATACTGGCTCATTTTTATTGCCTGAGTTTTTGGAATGCAGCACGTTCCCTTCCAATAATAATAGTGCAACTTATTTAGAGCTTTGCATCTTAGTGCTTTATAAATATTAACTAAATAATCCTCAGCACAAACATAGACACAGGTCAGTAGATCTGTTACCTGTTTATATATTGGGATACAGGGAATGCAGATCTACTCCAAGACCAGAAGGGGAAATACAGATTTCCTACCTTTAGGTCTCTTTGTCCCTGCTGAGACTGGGTTTGACAGTGTGACTAAGTGCTCCCAGCCAACATATTCTATCGATATGTTTGGAAGTTTGATGAAACCTTGGTGCATGCTGAGGTCAGATCAGCAGTGAGACGTTTCCATACTTAGCTAAAATGCTCTCCTTCTCCCTGATTCCCCAGTCCCTTCATCTAGTTATTGCTAGAGATTCACAGCCCTTGTTTTTGAGCAGCAGCTGCCATTGCTGGCAGAGCTTTGGCATGTTTTCCTCATCTGGCGCTTTTCTCACTTTGCCCTTGCTACAGTTCTGGCTAAGCTGGTCAAGTTAATCCTACACTGTATCACCTACCTACTTAGCACTTTGTCTTGTCTGCGCTTGACTCATGGACCATGTTCATTAAAATTTGTCAGCTAAACCGCACAGATGTCATATCATTGGGGCTTTTAGTCAGACAAAGCTGGGGTGTCCTTTTCATTCTTTCTTTTTTTTTTTTTCCCCTTCCTTTTTGTTCTTTAAACTTAGTAAGCCTTTGTTCATAGCTTTGTAATTTCCCCCCACCCCCGGGATTTTCTCAGTAACAGAATATGAGCAAGAATTCACGTACAAAAAATGCTGCTCTTTGTCTTGCAGCAGCAGCAGCAGCAACAGCAACAACAGCAGCAGCAACAGCAGCAACAACCAGGTCCCAGACTACCCCCGAGGCAACCGACAGTAGCATCACCAGCTGAATCTGAGGATGAAAATCGTCAGAAATCCCGACCACGAACGAAGATTTCTGTTGAGGCCCTAGGGATCCTACAGAGTTTCATACAAGATGTAGGCCTGTATCCAGATGAAGAAGCAATCCAGACTCTCTCTGCTCAGCTTGACCTGCCGAAGTACACCATTATCAAGTTCTTTCAGAATCAGCGATATTATCTCAAGCACCATGGAAAGCTGAAGGACAATTCTGGTTTGGAGGTGGATGTTGCAGAGTACAAGGAAGAAGAGCTGCTCAAGGATTTAGAAGACAGCATCCAAGACAAAAATGCAAACACGCTTTTTTCAGTTAAACTAGAAGAAGAATTATCAGTAGAAGGGAACACAGAGATTAATGCTGAATTGAAAGACTAATCTAAAAGTATTATTTTCTTTCAACTGTGCCACTGGTATTTACTAATGAAATGAAAATTCCATCTTGAGTTCTGTCAAAAACCTTTATTATTCATTGTTTGGCCAATGAATCTTCCAAAACTTGCACAAAAGTTGAAAAAAGGATAATGCAGACTGCACTAGATGTTTTACTCTGTTTTACAAACTGCTTCGCAGCAACAGATGAAGCATTGAGGATTGTTTGATATTAATTTGTGTTCACTGGATACACTGTGAGTGTACCCAATAAGCATGATACCAGTGATTTTGATTCTGGAGCCTTCAAACAAGCATTACAACTTTTGTGATTTACTGGTTTTTTTGTTTCTGTTTTGTTCTTGTTTTTTAATTATTTCTGTAGCACTCCACACTTGATCTTTGGAAACTCACATTTATTTAAAAAAATAAAATAAAAAGAGTTTGTTACTCTTGTTCTGTTGTATGTTACAAAAGAACTATAGACTGTGGAATGCAGTTTAAAGATAACATATGCCAACAAATGCCTTGTATTATATGGCACTGCCGTAATTCAGATTTGTTTTCTTTTGGAAATAAAGGTCACTGTATTTTTTTCCATTCTCATTGTTACATGGTTTTAAAGAAAATGAAAAAGGAAATGTGAAACACAATTTAGTCCTCATTATTTATTTGTAGATCCTGCAGCATCATGTTGTAATTAATTTTTTTGGAAGTTTCCGTTAAATGTAATATTGCTTCTCTTGTTATCATACTGATTTTTTTTTCTATTTATAAATGTATTTTGATGGGCAGTAAAACAAAGTGTCTTAAAAGTTTTAAATAGAGAAAATGTGCTTTACACAGTTGCCTATAAAAAGTGCTCTATGTTATCCAAGCAATTCATACTATAAGCTTCACTCTTATTGTTGTATGCAATTTTTACTATCATGCAAATAAGCTTAGGTAAATAAAACTAATAGATCACCTTAGAAACTTATGCAATTAATGTGAAAATAATTGATGTTTGCAATGTGTCTTCCTTTGGTTTACAATCAATTTTAAAGCTACAGCTGTATAAATTTTCTGTATAAAGGTGTATTTCTTTTTTATGAGTTTATTGCTATGAAAACACCAGTTATTTTGTTACAGCTGGCTGTTTTTATAAGTGTATCACAATTTTCTTTATGCAGAAATGTTCTGACTAGGAGTGGTTATTGACTGTAACTACACAATTAAAATTGTTTGTATGGTATGATATGGCAGGGTTTGTCTGTGTATGTGTATATCTGGGAGGAATAACTTGTTCCTAGTGCACATCATACTTTCTTGCCACCACTTTGAAGATGATATTTCAATTGTTCTCCTTTAAAATCACAGGCAGATTTTTTTAATGACCTTCTTAAAATTTGAATTTAGATAACATACTTCAAAAAGAAACTCAGTTTGGTTATGAAAATCAGAACCTGTCTTTTCTTGGTTTAAAAACTTGCCTGCCCAACAGAGATAGCAGGATATTATTGAGTCAGAAGGCTATCAGGCATAAACATATTTATAGTTCCTGGCAGTAATGCACTTATAATGGATACAGCTGGTTTTATTTTACACTAGAATTATGCTAACACTGTTCCTTGCACTAATGTATAAACGTTAGAAAAAAACTATTAATAGTCAAAAAGTAAATAGGAAAGATAGGCTTTGCCCGTAGCAGTCCCTTCTAAGCAAGATTATTTTTAATGATCATTAATAAGGTTCTTGATAAAGTCATAATAATTGGTGACCTCTGAATTTATGCAAGGCTCATGTCTAGGCTAAAGTACAGCCTGCAGCTCAAAGTTGTGAATTACACACTGTTGTTGTTTTAGGGGAGAAACAGCTTGTACCCGGTGTGACTTGGTACTGGAATTTAGCTCGGTTCTTCTAAAACAGCTAAAAGTTTGCAAAACTCAACATGAATTTCAAAGTCACAGATGAGTATTAGATTGCAAGAAATATCTTTGTTTAGTTCCATTAAGTTCTTTAGGAAGATACATATTAGGCAACAAAGCCAGTTTTCATTCTATGCATTTAAAACTGCTGCAGGTTGTCCTTTATCTCAGCGCCCCTGTGTGTCCCTTGAGCGTCCAGCTGCAGCACCTCTCGACTGCTCCAAGGACTCTGTTGGATGTGGACCATGATTTGCATTTGGGATCCTGTCCAGATAAAAGAAAAGAGCCTTAGTACCACCATCATAGGGAAAGAAGCCTTAGGAGGGATACGTACATGGAATTTGGCATTGCATTCCAATAAAAAGATAATAAAACTATGCCCTCACTTAAGGGACTTGAAGTAGCTATAAAGCTATTGATAGCTCAAAGCTCTGCTGGTTCCAAAAGGGCAAAATTTATTCCTAGTCCAGGGAAGTCACTGTGATCACCGTTGGATTTCTTCCCTTCTTTCAAATGGATTCACTGCTTTGCACAGTCATGCAGCTGCACAGGGCTGGGACAGATCTGTGTTCACAGCTGAGGGCTAGGATGATACATAGCTGAGGCAATGAAAGCTGATCTGATGTGCAGGACAATACCACTGGCACCTTTTGGGTACACTTAAACTAAAAATGCATGCATTTGTGGGATAGAAGGGAAAGTGAAGGAAAGACTTTCCTGGAACGTCCCTCTCTGCACTAAATGCTGATACACACAGCGCTCCTAATACTGGAAACAGGACAGCCCTACAAAAGCATAAGAAGAAATGTTTATAAAATCGTCTTCGCTATTTTGCAAACAATTTCCTTTTATCCTTTCTAGATTTATGGGTGCTGAAGTAGAGGCCATGTGTGCTTGCTGATGGGTATTATAGCTGTTTCTTCTCCATTATCTTAGTTTTTCTTTCTCCTGGTGTAGCTGAGGTTATCTTCTAAGTAGTTCAGCCTCTGTAGTCGCACATTACCTGCACGGGGGTTTGATTCATTGGGGTTTTTTGTGTCCCAGTGGGTGGGCTGTGAGTACAGTCTTTTAACTTGGCCTAAGTGACCAAAAACACTTTTGTTAACTCCTTAGCAGTGTTTTCAAAGTTGATATGGGTACTAAGGATTCCAGCCTTATGTGAATGCAAGAGATTAATACTGTTAGGAGTTAAGCTACAGCAAGCATATGCCACCTTAATTTGTTGACCTCCTAGACTACCTACCTTATGTCCTGTTCTTTTCCTCATTGTCTGGTGAAATCCTAAAAAACAGACCAAAACTGAGTGAGAAAAAAACCCAAAAAACTGAACACCCTCCTCGCCTCCCCCCAGAAAACCCCAAAATACAAACCAGAACAAAAACAAACCCACTACAACAAAACAAACAAAAAAACCAAAGAAAACAAACCAAAGAAAAACCCAAACAAAAAACCTTACAGTTTTCCATTTAGGCAAAGGTTGAGAAATAAGGCTGGATTTTGTTAATTAAAAACACAAATTGAGAAGTTAGGAAGTTAATTAAATTCACTGACTAGGACTTTACTGAGTGTATGAAATGAGTATTTCATATATACTTGGGGAAGTATGGGGAATGAATATAGGTTACTAAGAACAGATTTTAAAGTACAAAGCCAAATGCCTAAAAATGAGGGAACCAAGTGCAGGGAGGGGATGACAGAATTTAGCTTTTTGCTATAAAACTGAAGTTAAGTATTTACCATGTTTTATGGTATTTACCATAACAAGTGGAGTATTTTTACTCCCTCATGATTCCCATTAATCTACACTTAACTGACAAGATTTATGTGTATATGCCAGAGTCCCCAGTGTGTGTTTTTCAGCCCTTGAAGAAACCAAAGAGGCCCTGGATTCCAAGAAGTCCGTGGCTTGCAGAGAGTCTGAAACCCCCGTCACACATACAAAAATTGCTTATGATTATAAAAATTCACTACACTACAATGCAGGAGTTTAGATTTATGTTTTGTATAGCTACTTTAAATTGGTCAGATGACACAGCAAAATCTGTCCACGTATTAAAGTAAATTATTCTACCTATTTTTTTCTTAAAGTTGAGTAGATGCAGCATTGAGTAGATGCAGCAAATGGAGAAAGAGAAAACAGTGATTGTTTTGCAGTGATTTACTAAGTCAGTACTTTAGTTGTGTGCTGGGAAGGCACCAAATATTACTAAGTTCATTTGCCGTAGCAAATGTTAAAAGCAGTATAAATTAGTATAAATTAGATAGTACGGAAGCCCTACTTGAAAATCAAGTATTACCAATTCTGCTTAACTTACTGAACTTGTGCTTTGAAGTCAGGTACATTACAGATACTAAAGTTATTTTGATTTTTACATAATGATTTATATTACGCTTTGAATAACAGTCCCATAGCAAAGCAGGGATATAAATACACTCCCAGGCTTTTTTTTGCACACAGAGGTAATTTGGGTTGGTCTCCTCACAGTGCCTTGCGTCCACACAGTCTTTTACTACAACAAATGAGCTAATAATTCAAACTGCAATAAGTGATCCTCCTTTGAGCAAGAGTGGTACTACTTGGCAGTGAGTTTGTTTGCTTTCAGGTTCATACAGGAGCCTTCCTGCCCACTCTGCTGCTGGCAGTCTTCCCAGTATCTCACACTGTATTATTTCACTTTGGCCTGACCTGACTACTCTTCCTGCTCTGGGTCATCTTGCCCAAATGTCTTCTCTCCTGGTTACATGCCATCACTTAGGTATATGTGCCACACTTTAATATGAAGCAGCAAGGATGTGTCTGATGTCACTTACCCTTTTTCACCACCATTCACACTGTGAGCCCTGCAGAGTTGCTAGAATAAACCACATGCATTGGAAAGTGCATGACAACTGGAGCAAACCCAGGAGAAACCAGGCTGTTTCTGAGCTGATAGAGTAGAGGGGGCAAGGGGACAGGCATCCCAGAGGGGAGAAAGAAAACAAAAGAGGGAGGTGCCACATAAAGATGGGAGAATCGATAAGGTCACGATAGCTACCTTTGCATGGGGGAGCGAGCTCTTTTTGCAAGCTGTGCTGCAGCAATACTCAAAGTACTACGAACTACTGCCAAGACTCCATGGCAAATGTTCTCGACCTAAAATGCACAATGATTTCCAATTGTGGGATTTGCCTTGGCGAGCAGTATCTAGGGCAACACAAATACCTCTGCTGTCCATAGCAAAAGAGGTCCCCTATCACTTTGTCCTCTGGTAGTGTTCCTATGTGTAAGACATCCAGGATTCTTTTTGCCAGCTGGTGATATGTTACTATGGCAGATGCAGTTGACACTCTCTAGGTTACTTGCTTACACATACAATGTGCTAAGGTAGTATCCAGGCTGTACACCCTCTTATTTTCTTCTGGGATCACATCCAACCACAAGCAATATGTTTGCAGCTTCAAACCTACTCTTCAGAGCTCTCTCCTACAGCCCTACTTCTCCTTAGACCAGATGTGGTGCAGGAGTTGAAAAAAAATTAAATGTGTTGTAGGACTCAGACATTTATCATAGTGTAAGAGAACATGACCTTTGTGGGTGCAAAGGGTTGTATAAAGCACACATGGTTCAGAAGCTTTACAGCAAGTAAGTTGCCTCAAGAGGCTTCAGAGATTTTGTACTGCTATAGTCATCTCTAAACATCAGCTGCAATGATTTGAAATTGCTGGAGCCAAAAAAATTTGTGGACAAACCTTCTAAATTTGCAGAGGACTTCCTTACAGGATAGAATTTAAAACAAGGCATGCCCTGTTTTCTTATTTGCATTACAAAATAATCAGTCCTTGCAATACAGACTTTGTTGCTCTTCCTCATTCATGCTAAAGGACACAATCCTTAATAACTAGCAGCACTGCCCACAACAGCATGTCCCATCTTGCCCCATCTTGAGGGGATTCCCCTGCACATAGCATGCCCCAAAATGGCTGAATTTTCCTTCGCTTTCCCATCATCAACCTAGACATGGCCTTCAATGTGCAGTCAAGGTTTTCATCTGGGGAATGCAACTTACCTTGGAGCAAATCAGGGCAGGGAAAGGTAAACTAGGCCATCCTAGTGAAGGAAAAGTGATTCTTTATCAGCAGGCAGCTTGGACTCTGAAATAAGTATACGCGTTGTTGTTGGATTGCCTTATTAGGCAAAATGCTATATCCCCAGTCTGATAAGGATTCAATATCAGCTGAGAAGCTGAAGGAGACAAAAAAGCAGGAAAGATGAGAACATCTAAAAAACTAATTGAGGATAGTCATACAGATAGCTCGAGAATAGCAAGACTAGTTCAAGTTCAAGGTCTGAGTTAGACACCAAGGAAAGCTAAGTGAGGACCACTTGTGATTAACATACTGCATGTCCTGCGAAAATGCAGAGTGAAGACGGTAACAGAGTTGCTTCAGAAGAAAGATTAAATAGAGAAGGCTTGCAAAAGATAGTGGCAGCTTCCTTCTTCAGTGAATGCCTGCAAAATCATAAGTGGTGCATAGAAGGTGAGTACAGAAAGAAACCTCAAAAATTCTTGTAACACAGCTAGAGGCAATGTTTGAAATTCTCAACAAGTAGAATTAAATAACAGTAAAAAAGAGCATTTTTCTGCACACTTAATTGCTGAACTCACTGCTATACGCACCCCTTCATACCAAAACTCACAAATAGCTTTAAAAAAGGTCAAAGAAATTCTGAAAACAAAATGTTAATCTGACCTTCTTTCGAAGAGACTAAGGACTGCTTTTTACTCTTGTGCTGGACAACCAGCAACCGCATGATGGCATCCATATAGACCATCAGGTGCTTTGAATCCTCCATGGTCAGAAGTGAGACAAATTTGAGTGGGCTGAAATTTGATGTGTTTTCTTGGTCAGGTATGAAAAATGCAGTTTGTGTACTTTTTTCTCTATGTTGTTCATAACCAGATTTAAAAAAACGCCTGATCTAAATAATTTTATTGAGGAATAGGTGGCCTCATATTTACAAAACATTCCCTCCCACACAGAGTCACAGAATATTCTGAGTTGGAAGGACCCACAAGGATCATAAAGTCCAACTTAAGTGAATAGCCTGTATTCGGATCAAGCCTGTGGCTTTGGTGACATGCTCTCTTTAGACCATGCTCTGATCAATTGATCTAATCTCACATACCAGCATAAAAATTTATACCCAAATCATTTGGTCATTGCCACGGTACCAGTGCAGTTACTGTTCACAACTATTTTTCTTCACTGCAGCAAGAATAAAGTAAGGCTTCTTTGACCCTGTTCATCTGCAAAACTAGGCCCTTTGTCAGCTGGTACCACTTTTCTTTCAGCTTCCCTTGTGCACATCCCACTTTCATTCAGGTTTAGCTGACCTGTTCCTTTCGCTACTTCAAAAGCCCACTGGAAAAGTTCACACACAGAGGATTAAAAAAAACCAACCCCCAAAACGAGTTGTATACAACCATTTGTATACAATTACATCATCACCTCGTGAGACATTGTTCACAGGCTTTTTAGGATATGTTATAGAATGGCTGGGATAAGAATCACAGGTATGTACTGGTTTGATCCCATGTCTCTTCCAGTTGTCGCTGGGCTTTCTGCAACACCCTGTGGGCAGCCATGAGCAGAGGTGTAGTCACTGCTGGGGGATCCTCCTCAGGGCTCTGCATAACACAGGGGCCTGACAGTGCTTGCAAGAACCCTGTTGGACAAAAAGTGCACCGTAGGAAAGCAGATCAAAGCAATGTGATTGCATTTCACGTTTGATTCAGTTCATTCCTGAAGCCAGGGTGAATTGCCTAATCCAATGTATCATTCCTGTGCAGGCAGACCCTCAGGCTGGCATTGTGTCCCATGGAGCATTGCTCCAGTGTGCAGCATCTGCCACCATCTGCCCTAGGGCTTGGCTTCAGATTGTCCTCCTCCTTTCCATTTCCTTTTGGGAGATGCTTTGCACTAACTTTGAAGGCCAAAACTCAAGCTGTTTCAGGCCCTTCAGGGCATTTATTTTCCTGCCACTTCCTGCACTACTTGATCTTTGATCCACACTCTTGACCTTTAAAGATTCAAAGGGACAGATTTCCAGTGATTTAGCTTCAAATTCACTTGCACTTATTTTTGGAAGTATAAGTCTATCTGCTTACTCGTTGTCTCTTCTGTTTAATCAATATGTCAGCTGTTGATCATAGCCACTGCCGCACAGCCAGTAGATGGGAGAATTATTTTCACAAGGACTTTTGAGTCCAGACTTTTAACCCACAGGGTCCAGCATGAAGCAGCTGCAAGAGCTGAATAGCAGCTGCCCCTTTTCTGCTGCAGCTGCTGAGCCACTTTCCTAATGGTCTCTGGCTACTTTGCTAGGGTAAGGGGAAAAACTACTTTGTTTTCTGGACATCATAGTCTAAAAGCTTAGCAAACTGCTGCTGTAAGAAAGGTGGTGAATTGCCACAGCCAGCTCCCACCCAGTTGTTTAAGGTAGGCACCAGGCCAGTAAATGAGTGGGAGGCACAAGAGCAACAGGAAAGTTAATCCTGCATGTCAGTTTTCCCACCTCAACTTTTGTTAAGAAGATTTTGGACCAGGTATTTTTATAACCTGAAGCAGCTTCAGGCTTGAGATCCTGCAGCTCCTGGTTTTCAACTTGACTGCAGAGCAATGAGTCTATGGCAGCTTTTTTCGAATCTGCCTCCTGAACTTCACTGGCTGCCTTTGAGCATGGCTTCACCAGAACCATTGGGATAACAGAGAGAAGAAAAGCAAAGGAGCAAACACACCACATATTAGAAATAATTATTCTACTGAGGAGCACCAAGAAATTTTATACCAACTTTCACCCTTTCCAAGACATATTCATGGCCCCTGGACTATAGCTCTCCAACTAAAGATAAGATTGTATTGGGGAAAAAAATTGTGCGCCTAAAACATTGCCTCAGCCACCTGAGCTCTCTGTTGTGCTGTGACCTCACAGAGGTTATGGGCCACAAAGCAAAAATTGAAAGGGTTTTTATGTTCCTGTAGTGTGATAGGAATTGTCATTAGATATTAGGGTATAGATATTAGATATTAGGGTACTGAAAATAGGGATAAAAATATTTGATTTAAAGCCATACTACTCCATATTACCCTACAGCTCCTTGGTTTTGCTGTAAGCACTGGTCATCATTATCAAACCATCTGTACTGTCATAGTTTAGGGATACGAAGTTATAGTTGCAAAGTGTTCCTGCTGCTAGGAAGAAGTTATATGCTGCATGCAAGACGAGCAGCTATTAGTGCAGTTTTCCGGCTGGACATGTGGTCTCTCATCCACTTCTTCAGTGCTGGGGTCTGGCAGGCAGGCTGGATGGCACTCCTAACTTCAAGGATGTTCACTCCTGCTGATTTCTCCTTCCTGGGTTCTACCAGAGTCCAGTTCATGTGATGCATTAAGGGAAAGCAAGACACAAAATGAATTCATGTCCACACCCTCAGTTCTTTCACAATACCCCAAAACAAGTTATAGGGTTTTCTATAGGGTCAGGAAATTGTTTCAGAGGATTTGTGCTGACTTTTTTCAAATGTTCATGTCCAGCAGTGTAATAATATCAAGGCACCTTGATGGTCTATGAAGGAACCATTTCCTGCAGGCAGATGAGAGAGTCCAGAGCAATGATCCGATCTGCTGGGTCTGTGCAACAGTGTGTTAAAGGCTGACCACTGAAATTGCCCTGAGAGAATAGCATCAGAAGCAAGTGAGGAACAGCACAGGGGAGAAAATACATGAATGGGAAAGAATACCTTGACACTGAAAAAATAGAAGAAATAATAAGGAGAGGAGGGGAAAAAAAAGACTAACAGATTACTAAAATATACATAAATGTCAGTAAAATCTCCCACCTCTCATCTATACTGATTTTATTCCAGTATTTCCTCTCATGTTGTAGAAAAATTTGCCAGTTTTACACTCAAATGGGAAAAAAGGAATAGAAGCTATAATTTCTTCCCCAATGAAGGGAGCGTTTTAAACTTCGATGGAGTTGGTTTTTTCTAACTTCTTTTTTATTATTATTCTTTCTTGTGTGTTCTTACACATTATGTTTATCTCATCCATGTATTGGAAAAGGGGGAGGAATGGGTAGGCTTGACTTGTGCTAATTGTTGACAACAGTTGTTTATTTTTTGCAACATGCACCCAAGTATCATGAGACTGAGTAAAATATAAATAAATATGCTCTTTGGAAACCTCATACATCTTTATGGCCCACAATACCTTCAAATTATGGAAAAACACATGTTTGTTTGTTTGTTTAAAAAAACTTTTGGTGGCAATGCTACCTCCCATTGCTGTAAACAAGGTCAGGAGGGCAAAATTTGTCTGTCCTATTTTGCACAAAATAGTCAACAACTTAAGATGTTTTTGCAATAATCAGAAAATTATTGACCGGTGTCAACACCCCCTTTCTGATAAACTGTTGAAATGTTAATATTCTTGGCAAAATTGTTTTTGCTCTAATTACTGTATCCATCTGCTCTATAAGATTGATTATACTGCAAGAACGTTTGTTCTCTTGTCTCCTGCAATGATAGGCCTCTCCTTGGTGTAGAAATAGTCCTGCCTCATCTTTACACAGAGACAAATGTACAGCAGAAATCAAACCAATGCTCAGCTCCAATGAAGTCGGATAAAAATTCCTTAAAGGAGTTAATACAGCAGATGTCAGCTGTCTCTTGGATGGAGCATCCCTTGGAAAATTATTACCCTGGCCCTGATGAAAATAGCTGGCCCTCATTCAGTGCAGGTATCAGTGACCAGGAAGGCCACCAACAACCTGGGAACCCACAAATACTGGCAAATCAGCAGCATTACTGATTCAGCTGAAGAGAAGTTTGGCTAGTTGGCAATTCCAGGACCCCTCTACAGCAGCTCCTTGGCAATGAGCAGCCGAGTTGTCCGAGAAGTAGTGTTTGCTGTCCTGTCTTCCATTAGCACCTGCAAAGGCTAATGTTACCTGGATTGGATTGGTTATTTCTGAAGCCAATGTTTAATATATGTGCTAACTATAGCACATGCCAATAAAGACCCACTAAAGGTAATGTCAAGTATTAATCATTATTAAAGCTGATTAAAACAATACACAGCAAAACCTTCATTCATTTTCTTATGAGTAAAACCCCCAAAACCAATGGAAAAAGAATTGCCTTATTAGAAAAATGCTGATTTCCCATGGCAAGTATGGGAAGAATTAAAAATTCCATTTAATTTTTTACTAATATTTCAAAATACATGCATAAAATAGTTACACCAACTCAAAAAAATTAGTTTCTTTGAGCATTCTTGCACAGCAGCTGAACCTTCTCATTGGAATATGATACTTTTCTCTTGCACAAAATAAAATTCAGCAAAAGCATTTCTTTCAGGAATACAATTTTTAGTTACCAAAACCACAGCTATTATTTTCCAGATACTGAACTGTGTAGTCATGTCTAAAGCATTCAAAAGCCACTGAGACTCAGGCTGAGATTCCTTTCAGATTTTTAATTTTAAAAAAATATTTAGGGTCTTTGTAAAAATCTTCCAAGTTCTTGACTCCATAGAGTGCACTCAGTGCATAAACTTATCCTTGCAAAAAGAAGCTTAAAGGCTAGAAACTTCCAAAAAGAAAAGAGGACTTTCTAGATATTGGAGGGATGGCTTTCTCACAGTTTTAAATTCAAGATATATGAGTACCTATAACTTTTCTGGAACTATAATACGGCCTGAAGAACATCTGCTGGATATTCATTTGCAAATTCATGTTAACCTTTCATGTTTGCCAGAAGGGAACATTAAGTTGTACACAACTAACATAGGTTGCTTTCGGTGTCTCAGATACTGCACCATGCAGGAACACTTTCAGACGAGTTTAAGAGACAAGAGGGGAGAAAATTAACAAAAATATTTTTATTAGATTTACTGGAGATAATGTGGGAGAATGAGATTTTTAAATTAAATCCTTCCTCAGAAAAAGATGTTGTCTGCCCACTTCCTTAATGTGCTGTTACTCTTATTTTTATTTTTATTCTTTATTATTTATTTTTTTATTCTTGAGGAAAGTTTCAGTCCAGCCTTGATACAACACGTCTCTTTTCTTCTTCTGCCTTGCCTTCTCCTCCAATTTCTTGCAGCAGTTTCCAACCTTAAGAGCCAGCACAATGCCATAATACTGCTACCATTTCCCAAGCAGGAGAAATGTAGAAGTTTCTGCAGAATTCTTTCTTGCTTCTAGAATTTCTCAGGCCTGGCATCAAACACCCAGGACTTCTATCCTGCCAGGATTCTCTCGTGTCTTTGTGTCTGGTGACCACCATTTAAAGGACTTTCCACCTGGAAGGCTATTACCAAAGCCAAGGAGTAACAAGACTCATTTCAAAATGAGCAAAGTTGTAGATTGGTACCTGCGAAATATAAGTCTGGGATAGCTTAAGCTGAAATCAGAAGGGATTTCAAAAAAAATTTGAGCTGACACCTACTTTTAAATTATTTTTTAAAAAATTCAAGGTGCTTTTCATCATATATTTGTTCAATGATGTTGTGGTTTGACCCTGGCTGGATGCCAGAGATTCACCCACAACCTGTCCTGGAGGAAAAACTGGAAAATAAAACGGAAAATAAAACTGATCACAGACAAAAGCAAGGCAAACTACCAGTGAAGAATATAAAGGATTTATTTATTAAATAACAAGATCAGAATTTATGTGAGGAACATCATTTAAAGGGCAATCTTTCCCCCCCCCNGGTCTGGCACACTACATCTTGCAACTGAGTTGGTTTTTTTCTTCTCTCCCAAATATTCACAGAGGCATCCCTATCTCTATAACCTTGAATGCCATGGCAGCAACTGAGGTCCAGGCAAGAGCTGAGCTGTTAACCCCCTCACTGCCAGAGCAGCAAAAACCTAAACCAGGACAAATCATAACAGCCCTAAAAGGACAGATCTGATTCTAACAAACATCATGGTAAACATAACACAGAAAGTTTAGGCATGATCTCTAAATCTCAGGAAGGAGAAGTATTGAAAGTTACAATTGAGAGCTACAATCCTTAGGACAAATACATCAGAAAAGGACACTGACAACAGTAAAGGCCCCACACTCCAGAAAGTGCTCCTGAGAAATCCAGAAGTCCAAAGATAAAATGTGTGGTTTCTAAACATTAAGCACTACTGTTACACTTCATGCAAGGACTTGAGCACTTTCTCATTGTCCCCTGCACAAAATACATGGAAGATTGAAGAGACTGAATTAGGCTTGATAATTTCCTGTCTGCCTGCAGACTCAGGCTCTCATCCTGACAGTGTCCTACACTGAAGGACTATTTTAAAAGCTGCCTTTACAGGCACACTGGATGTAATGCAGTTTTATTTTTAAATTAAATCTTTGATTACGGAGAACAAACCCATGGCTAGGGATACATGCCACAGAACCACAGAGTCTGTGGGGGACCATGCTTATCACAGCAAAATCGCCTTCTCAGTGTTCAGCATTGCTGCCGTGTCATGTTACAGTAATAACTGCAGATGAAGAGCTTTTAATTCATTGATAAAAGCAGAAAGCTGGAGTAGCTGGCTAGCTGTAATGAAGCTTATTATTCTGCAGCTAATTTGATGATAATGTTAGAGTTTTATTTCTGAACACTTGTACCAGAAGACAGAATTATCAACATAACATCTAAACATTGAAAGTCCCAGGAAGAATGTTAATGAACTGTCACCTGCCTCAGCAAATGCCCCTGTTATTAATAGTGAGTATCCTAAGTATAGATCAAAAACTCTCCCTGAAGAGTGTGCAACCTGTGTAAAATATGATTACTCATTTGGAACATAACCAGAGAGTAATGGCAAAGTCATGTCTCATTTAAAAGATTGTGGTTTTTTTAATGATTGTAAGTGGTCTCAGATTAAGCACCCTGGTCCGGCAGCAGGATTCCCACACACCCACAGGAGCTTCGGCCACAAGCTGAAGCCTGATCGTGGGAAAGAAGAAAGCTGCTCATGGAGTAGCATTAGGCTGTTCCCTATTTCCTACTTTCTTTAACTCTCCCATTTCCTTTTTTTTCACTGTCTGGAGATCAGGAGCTTCTCAGGACTACTGAAATAAAGAATCTGCTTCTTCCTCTTACTTCTACCACTGAGATCTTCCAGAAGTCTGAACGAGAATACAGGCACACCTGTTTCTGTGTCAGGGAAGAAAAGCAATATCATGGTAGATGCACAGGTGAAGAGAAATCAAGGATATGACATCTGGATACCCACCCATCGTTAAGATCCAAGCAGATCATCAATCGACCACATATAGTGGCATTTTCCTGGAAATACTGAGACAGATTTTTGTTTTCCTGAAATTTTTTCATAATTTAATTTGGAGAAGGAGTTCTTCATGCTCTTGCTTTGATATGGCTGCTCTCTCAGAACAGGTCCAGCTCATTCTGAGTGCTCAGCAGAACATAATATCATCTTAAAACAGCATCTCCTTGGACCATCCCTCTCAAGAAAAAACATCACTGAGTCTCCTTGTGCCTTAGGAGTGAAGAAGAGCAAGCAATACTTCACTTGTTCGGAAATTTCATGAATATGTCTACTTATCACTAAGCTGATGAAAAAGTCATATATTGAGTTAGCCTTTGGCAGGTTTAAGCTAGACCAAAACACAATACAGATTGCTGTAGGATATACTTTGGATTTGTATTTAACAACACTGTAGTTCAGAGAGGTTATTTTTCCTAATCCGCAGAAGCCCATAATTGCTTTGCAAGATCACTGCCTGTTCAAAGGAATTACAAGCCTAAGAGTTTCTCTCCTGTGTGGTGTCCAGCCAGAAAAATTTGAGCTGACACCCCATAGCAGAAGTTGTGCAGGCTGAGGGGTGAGCGTGGCTTATCCTGCAGGCTTGCCAACCCACTGGCTAGCCCGGAGGGACTGTGGACACAGGTGATGTGGCCACGGGGGACAGCTGCCAGGGGGTTCCAAAACTTATCTTGCTTTTCTTTTGGGGCAGCTGGCCTTGCCATACTAGGGGCCACCTAGTGCCAAGAGCAAGACTAAAGGGACCCACCTCAATCATGAGGTTTACTTTAATCTGACTCTTTTTTTTTTCCAAAAAGGGGCATTTGTGGGACAGTTCCACTCTAAACTGTTCTGCCTGTGCTCCAGCACATGCTGATTAGCCATGAAACACCAGGCTGCCAAGCACAGCAGGCACACTGCATGCCAAGCAGCTTTCTAGGATGATGTTGCATAAGCCCCAGTCCCACTGTGGATGCAGAGTTCCTCCATCCCAGAGCAGCATAGTGTCCATACACCCACAGAGGGAAGAGGCTTACTACAGCTGGGGTCTGACACATGGGATCCACGGCTTTCATAAAAGGGGAAAAAATGATCTTCAAAAGAATTGAGGAGATGGACAGCGATGGCAAAATCCCCTCCCTGAGCAAATGTCAATGCACCAGCATGACCTCCTCTGCATGTAGGATATTTTGTCTATTAGAGACCAACCCACGTAGTCACAGGCAAACTAGACTCCTTAGGGAAACAGAAGGTTGCCTACTTAGACTTATTAGGATGGTAAATGGCTGAGCAGCTGGATGAACAGGCAAAAATAAACTACCTGATATTCTTCCAAGTGCTACACAGAAGCCATCCCCATTTCTCTTCAGTCCTCTTGTTTTTGCAAAGCCATGGGGATTTAGATGCTTAGCATTCACGACTTAGAAACCCAAATCATCAAAATGGAAACAGACAGCTTTGAAAATCTGTCTTAGAAGACAATCCCACTGATTTTCCATTAAACTTTCAAAAAACAGAGGTGCTGAGGTGTGGCAAGGGCAAGTAGAATTGCCAAGACATTTTGAAGAAGTTTACATTCACAGTGACTTGGCATGTAAGCAACAATGTTGAATACAGGACTCATCTCCAAAACCTTATAAGATCCAGGGAGATTACAAAACCCTTCCCAAAAAGATCTAATTCAGTAAGGAAAAGATCTGCACTACTCACATCACAGAAATCTGCATAGGGCATTTGATATCAAACTGCAGCTAATAGAAGAATCATCATTGTGTCATGTGCCATTCACCTGTGATAATATTTGAAGGACTTATCCATATAAGACCAGCCTGAATTACTGTATATTTTCATGTGGATTTTTTTCATCAAAACTTTCTTTCAACAAACCACTATCTCTGGTATTGATGGCTTTGTGTAGAGCTTTGTCTAGAATAGTTACAGATGTTTTGGAATAGATAAGTATGTATGAATAGTTCAAATGGTTTACTATTATAATTGTGTGTTACCTTGAATTCAAGTCCTACAAATTCCTTTCATACTGTGCAATCAGTGTATTGATTTCCTTTTCTATCCTCTCAAAGCTTATTTTTTGGTTTTCCTTGAAAGAAAAGAACTTTACCCAGCAGTATACCCTGTGGTTTACTGTGCATCTTTATATTGGTAGGAGTCCGCAAAAGACTGTATTTGATTGTCAGTCCATCTTTAAAGTCTCTTATGCTGTGGTCCTTGAGCATGACAGCCAACATTTTCCAATAGAGTTTGTAATCTTAGGCATTTGAATCCATATGTATACACGTAAATAAAGTTAGCCCTGCTTTTCACTGGACTTTTAGATCCCATCAGTGGAAGTTTTTATGGACAGAAGACCGAATAAGCATTGCAGGATTTAATTAGTACTATTACCCAAAGGAGTACTTTAAAGATGGCTATATCAGAGGACGCAGATGACTGTCCTTTTTTTTTCTGTGTATAAGCTTTCAGTGATGCTTAAGAGAGAAGAATATTGTGCCTTAAAAATAAAGTTCAGCTATGTATGGCTTGAAATACTATTTATTTGATTAACATGTCATGCATTAAGGACGTCAATATTCAGAAAAAGGAAAGCGGGGAAAACTAGAGTCAGAGTAAGAAAATTGTCTCCTTAGAGCTACACTTGAGTGCTGACTTAGTAAAATAACAATCAAGGACAGTTAAAAACACCTTTAGGAGTTATATGTAGCACAAACCCATGCCGCTTCTCAAAAGGAATGGCACTCATCAAATATATCCTTGAAAAAGAAGGAAGTCCAAAGTCAAAAATCACCACAAAATTTATGACTATCTTCAGCTGGTGCCTCAGCTGGTGTAAATCAGTGTAACTCTGCTTGTTTGGACAGAGTGATGCTGATTTACACAGGCTGTATTGGACTGCTGTGCAAATGTGCTTCTTACATACCTAAAGAAAAAAAAAAAGAAAAAAATAAGGAGAGGGCAAGGTTTCTAGATCTATAGCAGAAAATGAGCCAGGAAATCTGTATCTATGTTTCCTATAGGAACACACAGCATTTCACTGCTTAACAGGTACAAAATAAAAGTGAAATATCAATTTAGAAAGTATCATAATCACAATTTAAAATATTTGTGTAACAGAATTAAATTCCATTCATCACATCCATAGCTGTGGTGGCTTGGGATTTCTATTTTTGTGGAACTAATGAGTTCAGTTGCACATTATGGACTAAGGTTACACTCTTGATCTTTCCACATTCTTAGGTTTTACTTTATTATATATTTACTTGTAGTGAGGCAATGAAGCCTGGGGCCTGGATATCTGTCGGTGAATGGGTCAGGTATTACATTGCTCATAAACTGAAAAAAATAAATAGGGCTGAACAGATCAGTCCTAACAAATAGTAGAATTGTTCCAGCCCACGTTTATGTAGAATAAGGTTAGATGTAGTGGGTTTTCTTCTCTCAGGAAGAATGTTGAGGTGCTGGAGCATGTCCAAAGAAGGGCAACGAGAATGCTGGCAAGACTAGAGCACAAGTTCTATGAGCAGTGGCTGAGGTAGC
Organism: Pitta sordida; assembly: GCA_013390025.1. NCBI lineage: Eukaryota > Metazoa > Chordata > Aves > Passeriformes > Pittidae > Pitta > Pitta sordida. The sequence goes on from WEKX01024435.1 coordinate 309,921, forward strand.
TGGGGTTTTTTAGCCTGGAGGAGTCTCAGGGGAGACCTTATCTCTTTCTTCAGCTGCCTGAACCAAGGTTGTAGCAAGGTGGATATTGGTCTCTTCTCTCAGGCAACTTGTGGTACGTCAAGAGTGCACAATCTTAAGCTGCAGCAGTGGAGGTTTAAGTTAGACATGAGGAGGAAGTTCTTTGCAGAGAGCACTGGGCTTTGGAATGGGCTGCCCAAGGAGATGATAGAGTCGGTCTCTGCAGATATTTATGAGACTGGATGTGGCACCTAGCGGCGTAGTAGGTGTAGGTGAAAGGTTATACTCGATGATCTCAGCGATCTTTTCCAACTTAGTTGATTCTGTGATTCTGTGAGGAATGAGAAAACTAATATGAGTAGAAAGTGACTGAATGGGGAACAAAATGAAAAGGTTCTTCCTGAGTCAAACATAAACATCCCTTTGGCATGGTGGGGAAAATTTCTGCAAACGTGAAGCCAGCAAATGTTGCATACATAACTAGTTACTGCAGCGGGTGTGCATATGTGTTAAGAAATAGATGAAAGATTTAGTAGATAGATGGCAAAACAGGTGACACGACTTCTGATTCTGACTTATGGAAATTGATACCTCTGCTGAAGTACAGCCTGTTCTCCAAATCCTGACATTAAGATGAATAGCAGCCAAATAGCAACCCCTAGCATTTGATATTTGCGAGAGCTCAAATATTGATTGCACTACTTATTAATGAGTTTCATTCATAATAAATACATGGTATGTTTGCATAGAGGAGGTGTTTTCTAGGGGAGGCATTACATGCTGTATTAAACAATGAATAATTTCTTAATCTTAAATGTGAGTAAACAGCAGGATAGTAAGTGTCATAGTTATAGGCAATTTCAGGAAAGTGCAAGTGTAGCAAGTGCTCCAGCACACCTGATGAGGCATCTCTCACTCTGAATGAAGAGTTCTTTGATAGCAATCACTATGTGAGGTGTTATGAGCTAGAAATTACTGTCATAACAGATGAAGGGTTTGTCTTTTTAAGTACTAAATTCCATGTTATTTCATTATTGTATTTATTATAGTAACTTTCTGTGTTGCCCTTTTAGAGCTCCTACTTGAATTATATTTGCTTCCACAATATCTGGTCTTGGCCTAACACCTATTTTTTTTACTCTCCATGTAGATCTATTTCAAAGAAAGTGTTTTCTTCATAAGACAGATGATACATTTGAAATTTAGAATAAATAATGTATTGTAAAACCTGAACAGAACAGAATTTTTTAAAGGGATGTGTAACATTGCCTTTCATAATGGTTGCATTCTGCAAATTGCTGGTCAAGTTGCCATTTAATATAATGAAACAGAAGATGATATTTTATGTTTAGTAACTGAAATTTTTGAGCCCTCAGCAATCACTCTTTCTTCTTCCATATTTTTCACTACCATTGCTAGATGCTTAATTTCTATAGTCAGCTTTTGATAAAACAGGCAAAACCAGTGAGTATGGATAGGCAGAACATCCAACAAACATTCTTGCAGGAATGTTCTCTCAGAATATAGATCATTGTAACTGAAAAATTTGCTACTTGAAAACAATAATGTAACACTACTGTAGAATGTTTTCTTTCCTTCATACCAAATACCCACAAGCCTCTGTTTGCATAGGTCTCCAGGAGTCCATTCCAAGATTCACTGAAGGAAAAGGGAACTTGGCCAACACAGACACATATCTACACTGTTCCGCCAGCTCAGTACTCCAGCTCAGACTCTCCACCTCCCCAGCCTGTCTAACTCCTGGGCTGAGACAAGCCACCCTTGACCCTGGGAAACCCCACCCCTGAAGAGGACAGACTACTGGGCTTAGCTGCAACATGAGTCATGACTGTGCAGTGCAGTAGGTACAGGTCTTTTAGACCACACAGAGAAGCAATTCCTGCCTGCAGAAAAGCACATCTAAGAGTACAGAGCTCAACAGAGATCATCTGCTCCCTGCTGCTGCAGAAGGAAGACATATCTGAATATTCATGCATAGGGGAATAAACAAAACTCTTCTAAGATTTGATTGGTGGTAAGATTCACAGAACAGCAGACTGTTAAAGTATTTGCAGAGTGTCTGTTATAATGTTCTAGTATTTTACTATTATCACAGGCACCAAATTTCCCGTTGGCTACTAGCAAGCAAGATTGTTCTCAAGAGGAACAGGCAGATAGCAACTGTCACACTTGTGGCTGGAACACTGTCTAGGTGTTGGACGCACAAATATTTGACTGTACTATTTGCAAAGAAGCAGCTTCAAAATTACATCACTGGCTCCAGTGCAGATCCACTGAGACCCCAAGCTCTTTTATTAGTTTCTTGACAGTGGTGGCAGCCTCTTGGATAGGAGCAGCATCACTTATTTTTGAGAAACAACATATGGTACTTAGAATCCAGTGGTTGCCAGCTTGTGATGTAATTAGCCATGATCTCTGAACATCTGCACTCATCAGTTAGCCTTTAAGTTGGTGATCTATTGTTCTACATCAGAATTGAGATTACTCTTTCTTTGGGCATGCTTCCTTCAAGAATGCTTAATATCTTCAGTTAAAGTTATTAGCTGCAAAATCCTGAGAATACTCTGTAGGCAGAAATCCTATTACAGATTATCACCTCGTCACACTTGAAAAGTTCTCCTGAGGCTGGAAAAAGGGGACTGCTTAAAAGGCACTGTAGGACAGTGAAGGACCACAATACATGACGGTACTGTCAAAACAGAAATACTCTCCTCAGAATAACAATGTTTATTAAATCATATTTGTAACCTGATATTGTCAGACTTCCTGTCATGCATACACATTAGGTAAATCCAGCGGATTTATAATAGGGAAGATGGAGTTTAGAAATACAAGCCAGAAGAGCCAAGAAGATGAAAATATTTCAAAATTTTGCTAGAGCATTTCTTTAGAATTTTTAATGTACAAGAGTGACAGCCTTACAAGGTGAGCAAAGAAAAACCTTTACTCTATGTTTTTTTTTTCTTTTTGAATTGCAAGAGCAGATTAACCTTGTATTTGTGACCAGTTATAACCTTGGATTACCAGATGGATTGAAAGACACTGTAAGGCAAGAGAGAGAAACTATTAGTTAAACAAGTAATCTCACGGAAACCATATGGGTTGTTTAGACAATTAGGATTATTCACTGAAGAAGAGACTTAAAGAGTCTTTCAGAAAGTCCTTTATGTTTTATAGTAAGGTTACATTGGTCCATCTGAGCTATCCAGAAGAGAAATTATGCTGGAAGAAAATTTTAAAGAAAGAAAAGAAATTGAAAAGAAGGGGGAAAAAATCCTAGACATGGCAATTAAATATAAAATAGTAAAATTATACAATAAATTGATTGATATATAGTTTCCCTATAGATACAGAAAATAGGAATTATTCCTGGGACAGCAGAAGGAGGAAGGAAAAAGTCACTGTCATGAACACTGGGCATTCAGCAAGAAATCACTAATTTTTTCTAACTCTGTATCACTAGTAGGCATGCACATAACTATAGAACATCTCATACAGGTCAAGGAGACTCAACAATTGAGATTGTCAAGCTCAGTGTAAGCAATAGTTCAGCTTTTCACCAAATAAAATAAGGTGACCATGTAGTCTATACTGTATTTTCTTTATGTCATTTGAAGACTTTCTGTCACACTACACTCCCTGACAGTTGCTCTGCAGCTTCTGCAAGGTAATCAACATATAGTGAATTTTGTAATGACAATTTATTCTCGGGCTAAACTTATCACTTATGTGTTCCCTGAAAGTTACACACTAGACAATGTACCTGGAAGATAAACTGGTGCATTCAGAATAGCCCAAATAGAGACTTGTACAGACTGACCTTGCTGACCCTCAAGCACAGCCAATCCTTATGTGTTGCCCAACAGTCATTAGGTTTTTCTAGGGAATTCCAAGCAAGATTATCTTTCATCGCCACATTACACCACCCCCTAACAGGTCTAACATCCCATCCTGATTCACACTAGAAGCTCATTATGAAGCATAAATCCTGTATACTGTCTGGTATCAAGTTTAAAATTCTTCCGTACGTGAGGGATGAAAAATTCTTCCTCTCTGAAAAGGTTTTTTCTGGAGGAGGCAAGTTCCTTCAGGTGAAAAAATAGTTGAGTCATGTAATGAGGACCTACAAAGTGCCATTGAGCTGAAATCAGGTTAAGATAACCTCAAATGACAAGCAAGAAGAGAATGTTTATTTTCTCTGATTTGCCATGGCTTTGCTATACTTGGATGCGCCACAAAGAATTGAGGTCTGATAAGCACTGCAAACGAAGATGATTGTTTTACTAGCTTGAAAGAGAGGGGAATCTGGGGAATTAATTCTTATTTATATTATTACAAATATCTTTTTGGTTTTGTCTTGAGAGAAAAAGACGAAAGGGCATTTAAAACCTGCACTTTTTCCTGTAGCATTTTCGTCAGCTGACACAAAGCTGGCCAATTTATTGCTTTGACTGACAGCAGCTGATCAGGTGTTCCCACAGTCACTATTATGGTGTGAAACATTGGGTTCAAAATGGTGATGGGCTCATTTGCTGTAATTCTAAATGGGACAGAGCCCAGAACCAAGATTCCAGCTCCCTTGAACTCGAGCTGTTCAAAATTCAGATCCATATCAAAATCTTACTGCTCAGGCCCATCGCTACTTAATTTACCAAGGCTGTTACTGGCACAGCACTTCATTCTGGCTGTCTTCACTAGCCCTCACATGGCAGCCACAATAAATTATGCAGCTAGGAATGCAATAGCATCCAAAATGATTGACCTGTGCAAGAATAGTGATATTGCTCATGTCACTGTGATGCAGTCCCATGCTGGACAGAGCAATCCTGCCTTTCACCAGGGGACCAGGGGTTGATCCCCCATTGTCTTGCATGAGAATAAATTTGGCCTATTTGGCAAGTGCTGCCTCCCTCCTTGTGTATCAATAGCGCAGGATAACATTGACCAGATAAGATTTTCCTTAAGCAGGTCTTCTTCCAGCCTTCTTAAAAAACCCTGTTAGTGAGCAATAGTGACCTATAGCTCATAGGAGGGCTTCTCATGTAGGGACTTAGGCCCCCTTAATGAAGCTTGCTTGTATACTTGCTGAAGAACTGAATGCAGAGTCAATAGCTAATGTGATCGGTATCCTTATCTCTGAAGCAAGCAGTGTGGTGAAATGTGACTGTGACTACCTGAACCTAAAGCCCAAAGGATGGCTCATTTGGCTGAGACTAAAGAGATGCATGACAAATACAGCAAAAGTGGGTTAGAAATGTGAGCCAAAGGAGCCAGCAAAGCATACCTTGTGGCTCTTAGACATGCAGCTGTAAAGGTATGTCCCTAAGCACTGAGCAGCCCCAAACTGTTTCTTTATCCTGCCTTTTATGAGAGAGGATCCCACTGCAGTGATCTGGATGCTGTGCTGTACTGCATGTACTGCAGCCTAAGTTCCTCAGGAACTGAAGCTACGCGAGATCTCCATGTCCTGGGACTAACCTGAGTTCCCTTCCATGGGGGCACTGCACAACTTCAGCAACTGCTATCATACACATTTATCAGGGTGTTTTGATCTGACAAAGCCCTCCACAGATGGGGACTCCTCTTCCCTCCTCACCATGGCCCCACAATTAAGTGCTCTCAAGCTGCTGTTCCCAATTCCTCAAGCATAAAAACCTTAAAAGTACAACTTCCTGGCTTAGCTCCAGAGCATACACAGAACTGCTGGCTTACAGATCAGAAAATGACCTTTTCTATGCAAAGGGAGAATCAGGGCAGCTGTGTTACCTAAGAAATTGCAAGCTCTCCCTCCTTCAGACGAAAGTGCTTCACACCCTGCCCTTATCTCCTCTCAGAGATTGCCAAGGGACAGACACTGAACAGCATGGCCTATGGTAATGCTCACTGGTAGTTTGGACCTTGCTTTCTGTCTGAGGCATCAAGTATTTACCATGAGTGCAGAACTACATATGGTGTAAGGTATACATTATTCAACTGGCAGCCATTATATGACACTGTAAGTAAAGTGAAGTAAAGTAACAGGTAGATATATTTTTCTTATTAATCACAAACCTAATTTTCTATTAAAATGTATGAGATGACAAAATCTCAACCAACTCTTTAAAGCTATTACTAGAGGATAAAGTATTCCACCAAAGTATTAATATTAACATCATTAAAAGAGTTTTATCAAGTGTGCCTTTATCTCCAGATTGCAAACAATAGCAGCCTGAAGGAGAGATATGCCCTTGAGTATTGTGGTATGAAAACCAACAGCAGTTTTAAAGCCACATAAAGTCTTCTTGTGGCTTCAAAATTAAGGGAAAAAATCTTGGAGCCACAATTATAAGAAGTAATAGAGTAAATGAATCTATTTTTCATCACCTTGGGCTCTGGAAAGAAAACATTTGAGAATTATATTGATAAGAGAAAGAGCTGAGATATTCAAATGCATTTAATGTTGTTTTAATTGATTAAACTAGATCAAGAACATTTGAAAATGCATAAAGGAGCTGTTTCTGCATAAATATTCAAAATATATTTGGTATAGAGGATAGGTGCTGTTTCGTACATGTAAGTTATACAAGATATCTATTCTCCATAAATCAAATAATGTCTTAGAGTCCAGAAGATTGGGAGTCTTAAATTTTTAGGGTGCATTTTTTTCAATCAATCCCTAGTTCCCATCGCAAGACTGTCTCTCCCTCTTTTGAAGGGGGAGTGCTTCTGGCCATCTAGAACTGTAGAAAAAGGATTTTAGAGAAGGGAACACAGGAAAGATTTTGGTTCTACTATGACAACTCATGGTAAGTTTGTACAGAATTGTGGTAGTTAGCAAGTTGCAGATGAAAGCATCTGAAAACCCGGACAAATACCCTCTTTGGGTATTTGTATCCTCTCTTTGGGAAAAATATATCAACTTCCCGGCATGTGATTTCCAAGGAAGATCAGTGCCATTTTACCTCTAAGGATAAAGGCTCAATTTTTGAAAACGCTAAGCCATTGATTCATTGATACCAAGAGCACATGATTTGGTATCCCACAAGTGCTTAGTATAGCCCATGATATCCACCACTCCCTGGTGGTCCTAACTGCCCAGAAGCAATTCTCCTTCCTTTTGCTGAGATCAGGGTTTTTAATAAATTTCTACACGGGGTTACTTCAACAGATTTAGCAAAGGGGTCTTGTGGGGAGGAAGGGATGGTCGGGGGGAGTCAACAGAGGTAACCAAAAGCCAGTCCATCAAAACTCCAGCAATATCAAAATTCCCAATCTTGACAAGGTCCCTTTAAAATGTTTCTTTGTTTCACGATCATAAACTCAAAATAGTCCCTTTTGCCACATCACTATAACACTGCTCTGAGATGAGGAAAATACAAGAATATTGTACTGTAGATGTCTGTCTCCCAGCTGCATTGAGTGATGAGGCTCTCTCTTCCCTGTATGTTCATAAGAGGTAATTTCTTCTAAAGTCTCTCCATAAAAAACTCCTTATAGGGAGCCCACCATTAATCTTGAGCACAGTAAGTATTAGCCAATGTGGTAAAAAGAACATTAAAAAAACCTTGTCCCTAAGCTGTAGAAGCCTAAATAATGACAGTAATAGTATAATCTCACTCTCAAACACAAAGTTGTTCACCGACAAAAACAGAGTTCACAAAAAGCAGAGTACACAATCAGAGCAAAAAAGCACAACTTTCTTCACTAATTCCCAAATAAATAACACCGAATACATTGCCTTTAAGTGCTTCATTTATTTTAAAGAAATACTTCTAAAAGAAGTGTTCCAATGACAGACCATGAAGAGCACTTTATAAAAGATTAATTATATCCTGAAAGTTACAAGTGTCATTGAGAAAAAGGACTGCAGTATAAAACACAAATATACCATCCTACTCAGCCATCCATTCGAGCTAGGCTTGATCCTGAATTTCCAGCTGAGAACTGGAATTATTTAGCAATTATTTAGTTGAGCATAAATATTTAGAGACAGATTCTGCTAACAAATCTTGCCACTAGGAGCCAGGCCCATAACAATATTCTTGGCACTAGTTTTCCACACATAAATCACTCCCCTAACTTCACACCTTCCTTATTTCATTTTTACAATTTTGTAGAATACCCAGCCTGGTTTATTTATGTGATGCTGCATCTAGGATTCTCTATATGAAGGCTGTTATTAGATCTAATTCTGGCTACACTGCCACCATTAAAAGCAGCCCTACGGTATTAAAACAAGAGACAAGGGAAATAGGATTCTTAGAAGAAATGGTTGGAGAAAAATGGAAATGTTTTTCTAGCTGAGGAAAGCGCACACAAACAAAATATCCTCCTGCTCCCTGAGTTTTGCCAAAAATCTCTCCATTGCTTCCCTCTATACTATTATATACATACAAATCAGCCAGTCAACTCGGTCCCCTTGGGGGGACTAGCAAAGTGTATGGGGAATTAAATCTGGTAATTTAGGTGCTTATCAAGCATGTGGCTGGGGAAGTCTGGACTCTGGCCGGAACAATGAGAAAGTATCTGGGGTGCCGTGGCTACCCCTGCCCTCTGAGATTTGCCTTTTCCAAGTGAAAGCCAAATGAAAACACCTCAACATTTGCAGCTCTGTATGAATCGTTGTAAGGAAGCCAGCAACCAAAGAAATCTCTGAGAACAAGACATAGATTTACTGTCTGAAGTGGCCTAAGAGCATCTGCTGGAGGTGAGCTTGAAGAGTCAACATGGTCTGCAATAGATCCACAATGACTCTCCCTCCACCACTAAGGTGGCTTTACTGGAGAAAATTATAGCCGAAAAAATTATAGCTAAGATGTGACACGAAAATATTGCCAACTACTAAAGTCAACTTTAAATGCATCATTGCTGGCTCAACTCTCTTTCTATTAATCTATACAGAACAAAAATTCCGGGCATCCTGCAAGTTATTGCTAGCATCAGCTGCAATCTGCCCATTTTTTTCTTTTGTGGGAAAGCACCTTTCTTGACAGCAAGCCCACAGTTCTCCAAGAAAATTGGCTTCTTGCCTTGCTTAGTTTGTTTTGCACTTTTTCAACACAAATTAAGCATGTTACAAGTTTACCGCTTCAGTTTTCTAGAGCTGGGCATGAAGCATACAAGAGCACACGAGCTTTGAGGATGATCTGTTTAACTGCAAGTGGGGAAGTCTTGAACTTCAGAGACAGCAGTGGCCACAAGCAATAGCCCTTGGATACAGGTGATCTGCCTGTTCCTGGCGTGGGAACAGCACTACTTTCCTTACCACGAAAGCAAGTTAAATTTGAAAAAATTACTCTTCATGCCTTTGCAAGGCTACATAATTAGGGAGAGAAAGAATCAAAAAGACCCCAAGGCAGCCTCTTCTGCATGTGTGTTTCACACTGCTGCAGCTTGGACTTTGCAGTTCCAGCACACTTTAATTCATGGAAATGTGCCACAACAAAGAGCTTATCAGTTTTCAACTCTAAATGCAAAGGAAAAAGTAGCAGTAGCAACAGCACCACAGCTGAGTTCTCTATAGACGGTAAATAAATCATTGGAACAACAATCCCCAATTTCACATTAATTGTTTGGAAATCTCTACAACATCAAACATTTTGTTAAAAATCTAGAAAAAAATCAGCATGGCTCTTTTGTTGTTTCTGTTGTTGTTTTGCTTTAAAATGATTTGTTCGAAATACAGCTTAACATGCAGATAACTGTTTTGAGACTACTGTATTTCTTGAAGTCAGAAAAAATACACCACAGTAATGGTTTGATACGGAGATGTCAGCAGAAAGACTATGAATAACAGAGGTATCTGGAAGAACACCTGGCTCTAGCACAAGGATGGGGAGAGTCAGGACTTCAGTTGGTCCAATGAATTTGCTTCTATTGGACTCAATTTGGACAAGAGCACTTTTGAAATCAGAGTGGAATAGGCTCTCATTGATTGCAAGGCACCAAAGGATAACACAGAAACAAATCTGAAGTTCCTCACAAAATACTCTGAGAAGTTAATGACTTGTCAGGATTTGTTTTTACTTTGCAAGTGTGACATTCAGAAAGGGAGAATCAAACCAGTTTTTTAAGAACCACTGTCTCTGCTCATGTTGCACTTTGACACATTCTGCCTGATCTTGCACTTGTCCTTTTTTTTGTTTATTTATTACTTTGGATGATTTATTTGCAATTCAAACCCATATCTAATTACTGCCCTGTAACAACATTTCCTTTTTTGCAGAGCAATTGCTTTCCATATTTTGGCTTTCCATTGAATTTCAATGTTCTGGATCACTTGCCTCTATTGTTCTATCTGAGCTACTGTTTTTCCCCACACTGAATCTCTTTATGCCGTATTGGCCAATGTTTCTAGCCTCTCTATAGCCTATTGTAATTTTTTTGTATCTTCACTCAGATTTGCAACTTCTTTTGACTTTGTATCATCTGACCATGAATTACATTAGCATACTATTTCTTTCCTCTTCCAAGTGTGATGCCTAACACCAGCTCTTTTGTGTTGAAAACAAAGTAGTAGTTAAAATATGGCTCTCCAATGCGTTGATAAAAGTTATCACAAGACTTCCCTAGTTTATTCCCAGTGACTACCTGGTCTATATTAATAGGTTCACCTGAAAGGTAGTCTTTTATACTCCAATCCTCCCACAATTGTTTGCAAAACTAAAACCCCAGCAAAATAAGGAAAAAAAATATTTTTTATATAGTTTTGACTTTTGCCCTGATTCTTGCTATGTCCATCACTTTAGTCTTTCTGATTAAATCCTTAATGGTGATGTGTCAATAAAAAGAAAGTAAACTGAGCTAAAGTCTATAGTGCTGAGTCACTGCTCTCCTCCCACTCCTTTGAGTTGTGTCTGTTTCAGATAGATGGCTTCAAAATCAGTTTCTGGGAGTTGGTAATTATGGGAGATGTGGCAATGGGATTTAGGGACAGGATAGGTGGTAAAGTGGGTTTTTTGAGGAGTGGGGGGAGGTCTTCTCTAGTCATTAAGGATTCTAAAATAAACTAAATATTCATTTCAAGTGAAAAATTTTTGTGAAATTTTCTTGCACTATACACATACGTTTTAGGTATGTACATAGTAAGATGAGAAGGGATTGTGGGTTACTTAAATCCCAGAAGAAGAATACTGAGAACAAAGTTACTACATCTGGGTAATACTTTTTCAGAGGAACTGAGCATGAAACAAATGATTTACTACTGATCCTTAAGTTGCTTTTAGTGCAAGCTACCATATTGTATTAAGGGAGCTTTAGGTATGACTGTAAGATGTGAGTTTATAACTGTGCTGAAATTGAACTGCATTTTAAATCTTTACGAGATAGTATTAAAGATTCACTGATATCAGAAGATCTACCATCTGGGCTATTCTCTAGTAGTTGGGAAATGGCTATTTCTTGGAGCTTCCAGGTCTATTTTAACCCTGCCATGGGCTGTAACACCTGTTCCCCAGACCATTTTGTGGGCACTTATGTATTTTCCTACTCTTACAGTGTCACACGGGCAGAAATTAGTAAAATTCAGACATCGTGTTCTTCTGGAGGTTTAACATGGTCCTCAAAGTTCCTTATTCCTACTTGAGCAGTAAATCCTAAAATTAATGCCGCCAACTGTAATACCAACAGTTGTATCAGAATAGATCCTCTAAGTAACAAAGGTGTTTAGGAGCAATACCTCCAACTAATAACATTTTTTTCTTCACTATCAGTTTGTCTGCAAACCAGTAGGTGACATGAGCCAACTGTGTCTTGGCTACCCATTGCATCCAGTAATGTATGGCCCCAGTGTGGGTAGGGGATTGTAATTCACTTGCAGGACTCTGCTGATGTCAGACAGCGCCTGAGCAGTTTATGAACAGCCGCAGAGCCTTGAGAATGAATTACAGCCCCGCATTCACTCCTAGGACATCTGTTGTTGTTCAATAGAGAGCATACTTCCTGTAAATTAATGAAAAAACCGAACCCAGCACTACTTCTTCACCCTGTCTTCAGTTTCTGAAATGTCTTTTTCCTTTTTTTTTCGGCCTTTACTTGAAACCACAAGAAAACCTGAGGTTTGTCATGGCATTTTCTTGCTAGAGTCACCATTATAATTTTAATTTTCTTATTCATGGTCATTATTCAAGACTATGACACCTTTGTAACACAGGTAAAACAGTGGTTTCTCCTTCATTCTTGTGTACATATAAACATTGACTCTAATTAAATCACTTTAAAGCCATTGTTATTTGAGAATTATCAATCTCAATGAATTTCACAGGTTCACAGGTCCATTTCCTTGCCTTTTGCCTGATCTGGGTTGGAAAGCCCCTTACAATATCACTTTTATTCTGTTTCCATAGTAGGCTCAGTTGCACTGGGGCAAATATGAAGTTATCTGGTGCGTTTTGTTTCCTTGCCAATACATGTGACTCAAATTCTTGGAGTTATTCCAATTTTTCAGAATTTGGCCCAGAGAAGCTAGTTAGAGCATGTGACATCAAAAAGGCGTTTGTGAAAAACTTTGTTAAATTGTTCTATTTATGAACGTTTCTGGCCATGTGTCATGTTTTCTGTAGGTTTCCCCCCTTCTCCTATTTTATTACTAGGGACATTTGCCTGAAAACAGACTATTTGTTACTTAGCAAGTTCATTTGCTCCTGCTGCTTATTCCTCACTTGAAGTCACTCCTGTGATTGTGGCATCATAATTAGTTGCTCTGGAGATGATTATGATGTCACAGAGGACTGTGTGTTATATGGCTGCAAGTGATGAATAAGCAGCAGGAGCAGATGATCTCTCAAGCAATAAAGACCATGTCTTGATGAAAATATCCCTGGAAACAGAAAGGCTGAAATTCTATATTAAAGCAGTTGGATAGTTTCTAGTATGTCAACACTTTCTACAAAATAGCAGTGTTTCTTTTAAGGAGGAAATGGTGTTGGATGGGATGGATTATGACCTTCCTGTCAGCTACATGCCTCACTTTAAAAATACCTTCGAAATATTTGGCCTTCACTTGCCCTTTGTGAATTACAGAGAGAGTGAACAAGTTTTATCCATCCATAAAGGCATGATGCATCCTGTGTAAACTAGCACATTCACTGCTGGTGGTCAGTGACCCCCTTTACTACCTTTCAGACATCACATGAGACAGTAAATTAAGTGGGCACTGACACACAACATAAATCCCACTACTGTTGTTCTCCAGCAAGGAGGTCTTTTCTAAAGGGGTATCCAGCAGACTAAGGAAGGAAGGATCCACACACAGACTTCCCTCTACCTGCAACAGAGGCTCCCCACTTCCTCACACAGAAAACTGTCTACCAATCTACTTCTTGGCATTTCTCTCTTGTCCTGAAATCTTTTTACTGGCACAGTGACCTCAGCTTTGGAGTTCTTTCTGGGTCTGCTCTGGGTCGAGGAAATAGTTCATCTCACCCCTTCCCCTTTTTAACTTGTTTTATTCTCACCTCTAAATTCTTCCCAGCTGCCTACAATGGACAGGAGGCAGAAATATGGAAGACTGAGTGCAGGTCACTTACATAACAATAACCTACATAAGACTGAAAGAGACATTTCTAACAGGCATAGCTAAAGGTAGCATGCCACTCTGCTTTCTGTTCACTCGTTTTTGATGCACCTGCATGCTACAGTTGCCCTCTCTAATCCTCTAAAACCCATAGGTATAATTGCCAGATAAGACCTTATCTCCATTATGGCATTTCAGTCTTTCCAAATTTCAAAGCTAATGAACTAAGCATTTCTAAAAAAGTAGGCTTTAATTTATTGTTTAATACTTTTGGTGTTGCTGTTTTTATCAGATTTGTTAATCTAACTTACTCTAGTGGGACAAAAAAAATCTGCCTGGCGCCACAAAATACAAGGGAATGCTTTTCCTCCTTTGACTACAAAGCTTGCTGTTTAATTGTACGAATATTTGTGGGTTTGGCTAAGGTGAGCACTAATTTGTTATTTTTGCAGAAAGCCTCAAATAATTTAGAATGTGTTAAGGAAATATTCACTGCCTTTTTGCAAACAGAAAGGTGCTAAATGTTTAAGAGAAACTACCATGCTACTGAAAGGACTTGGTAAGTAGATGCTTGGGGAGGAAAAATTTTCAGTGGTTATTTTCTGGAATGTTGAAAAACTTGCAAGAACCTGCAATGTAGGCACACATTCTCACTGTGTCCCTATTTTAATTAGTGTTTTGGACTTTTTTAACCTCTGACAAGGGGTTTTGTTTTGGAGGATTTTGCCTTCTGGTCTTCAAGAAGAAAAGAGTCTGCTGCTGTGACAGTGAGAAAGGCAATCATTGAAGGTGTGCACAGTCCTGCAGCCAGGCTAATGGAGACCCACTGAATTCAGTGGGTCACCCTTGGTTCTTGAGAAGAAGAACTTCAGTAAATCTCAGCTTCGTCCTGATTACAGACCGTGCTGTAAATGATCATTTACAGCAGCACTTGATGAGACCAGTAGCCACATGCCAGTTGAGGTTCACTGGGAGTATGTACCTTGCTGGGCAGGGTGAGCCTGGCAGCACAGTGGCTGATGCTGAAGAGCATGCCAGTGCGAGTGCTGGGAGGCATCAGGGCTGTGACATACCATGGTATGTCCTCCTACTCACATCAAGTCATGGAGTTGCAACCCATCTGCCAGGATGCTTTTTGGCAGTTCTGAGGGGCCTCCAGGGAATTCTTCCTGAAACATTTATACCCTGGCATATCCAAACTCAGAAATCTCAAGAAGCCTATGGCTTGGATGCACATCGAATACACTTTTTTCCCCCTCTCACATTCCATGAGTTAAGCACATGGATTAAATGGTAGAGGATCTATTGAAAAAGAAAGGAACAAAAAATAGGAGGAAAATATGAGCATATTATGAATACCCTATGGATAACTACCAGCCTCCAGAGCACACTCAGCAAGCATGAGTGACAGAACGGGTGACAAGTCACTGATTTCCTCCTCCAGGCATTAGACTCATGGAGGTGCAGCACTTCCACAGCTATAGCATCTCTGGGTGTCAGGATGAACCATAGTAACCAACACCTCAGCCAAGAAACCACTGGTCTGAATCCCATTGCTCAATTCCCCTATGGCTGCTCACCTTACTCGCTACCTGTTGCTCTCATTCACAGGTCTGTCACACAGCTCCCTGCGAGCCCTGGGACACCAGCATGTCCTCCACCAAGCCTTCACTGTACTGAAGTGATTCTCTTTATCACTGCTTTAACTCCCCCAAGCTGGGTTTTAGGGCTTCCTTTTCCTCCCTGCTCCCCAAGGCTGCCACACATGTGGCATCACGCTGTGGAGGCATCTCCTCATGGGGATGCAGGGCGAGCGAAAGTGCCCAAGGTTTTCATAGATCCACCCTTACGTCTACTGCGAGCTTTAATAGAAATAACCTGAGATTAAGTGGAGATTAAATCCATTATCCTTTCCATTATAAGTCCCCAAGATTGCCTTCATCCCTGAGGCCTTGGAATTTTTCTGAAGGTCTCTGCCAGAATCACAGAATCTGCTGCTATACTGCGGCCTCAGGTCCCACCTTTCTACAGTTAGCTGGCTGTTTGTTTGCTTGATTTTGCCACAAGCAGATAAAAATCCATCAATTTCTTTCGTGAGGGAAAAACAATTTTTTTTTAAAAAAAAGGGCCAAGGTTATCAGAGACTCTCAATGCTCCATTGCCACATTTACAGTGGTCCATGTCTTCCATGTTCAGGAGACACAACATTAAGCCTTTGGTCGGCTGGGGAAAGTAGCTGAAGATATGACTGTGAAGGAGAAATTTCCAACGTCTCTGCGGTGCTAGAGGTAGAGTCCAAGCATTAGTTTCTGGGTTTTCTGCTCAGCTCAGCAACAAGATTTTAAGTTAAACAATGGATAGTTGATTGAATATGGTGGAAGTATAGAAACTTCACTCAGCTAAAAAGGACATGGAGAAAAAGAGCTGGTAGATAAAGTAGGAAGAGAGCAGTTGGGAATGACAAACTGCATCATGAGAGATACACAACCATAGGTCAAACCATTCCAAGCATTCAACCATCCTCTTAACTAATCCCATTCAACAAATGTCTATCTATAATATTTATTATCTGTAACTCAGAATTGAAAGAACAGGGCCAACAACTTCACATCTAGAAGACTTGCTCAGCTCCAGTTACCTATGTGCCTTGTGATTTGCTGTCCTCTTCAGATGTGTGGATGTGCCTGAAAACCCTTAAAACCATTTCTGACCTGGGATAACAGCAGAGACGATTCCTGCCCTTCATGCAGTAATCTGTACACATGCCCAGATGGTTTTGAAATCTGTCTATTCACTAACTAGTGTTTTTATCAGAGATGTAAAACCTTAAACAAATGCCATCTCTTCAGAGAAGTTGGGAGGTTTTGTTGCACCAAGGAAAACAACATGAAACAAGGAGAATGTAGGTCCCGTCAATCCTCACAACTGATATTTTACCTCCAGGAGGACAGTAACTGCTGAGACTGCGGAAGTATTGTCTTGTTTTCAGAGAGCTCTCTGATGAGGAATTCAGTGCTATAGCTGTGGCACAGCACGAGACACGTGGTTGGGATGTAAAAAAGTGAAAAATAGGGACCAAAGAGCTGGAATGTCTGCGATGAAGCGCCGCCTTCAGCAAAATTGGAAGTGTTAAAGCTCTGAATATCAATCTGCACTTCCCACAGGCAGTGGGATTCACTGGCAGGATCTGCCAGTGTCTCTGAGACATCGAATCCTTTCCTTAAATTAAAATTGTGACCAACTAG
Organism: Pitta sordida; assembly: GCA_013390025.1. Lineage (NCBI taxonomy): Eukaryota > Metazoa > Chordata > Aves > Passeriformes > Pittidae > Pitta > Pitta sordida. The sequence goes on from WEKX01024435.1 coordinate 326,697, forward strand.
AGGCAGAGCAAATTAGTAAAGTAATCAAAAATGTGTGACATTACTCTTGTAAAACAAATCCACAAACTGAAATTTACTGTAGGATGCATGAAAACTCCATTAATTCTGAGTCTTATGTAAATGAACCCCCCAAGCACCTGCAAATAACAGAAAATTGTAAAAACACACCACAGAGTTCAAGTTTACAATTTAATAATAATATTGTACAGTATAATAATAATAATGTAATAGCAATAACAAAAAATATCCACTGCTTTATTACAACTACAGATTGTCTCAGATTGAAAGTCATTAAAAATGTATGTAAAAATCTGTAGTCAAAAAAAGCAAGTGGTTTTTGCTCTAACTGTTTATGTAAAATACACTTAGTTTCTCTAAAGCAAATCAGTGGAGAGAGGGGAACAACAACAGGAAAACCCAAAATAATAAACAAACTATTTTTAAGACATGTTATAAAACTCCTGAGATTCAATTGTAAGGACACTTTCTCCTAGAAAGATGACAGAAATTATCTTTCTGCAAAGAACAAGAGAAAAACAGAGACACTCTCCTGCAGTTCAAAATACTAGTTGGAATTTTCAATCGTCCCTTTTTGCTGTCCTCAAAATACTCAGATCAAACAAGTGGTATGCAACATCAGGTATCATCAGAGGAAAAGGTACACAAATAATCTGGTCTTCATCAATACTAGTGACATACTCCAAAGCCCCACGGTCATTTAAAGGACATTTCACAGATTTTGTCTGTGCTTCACCTGGATACCCTTGTTCCCACGCTGGAGTTGGTCGGAACATGCAAGATCCTGAACCATTGTAAGGAATGACTGAGGATGCTATAGGAAGATCTTAGGGATGTTCAGACAGGTCAGTGGATTGCAGTTTACTGGTGGGCTGGACTCTGGAGTTGGTGCTTAGCAAAAGGAGACATTGTAGCACGTAACCAAGATATCATGATATTACTCCTTTGAGTCCTCCCTTCCTGAAGCTAATGCAGTTAGAAGAGTTTCTGCTTATGTCCATGCTGCTGGCATGGCATGTCAGAACACTGTCTTTCACACCCGAATAGATGGTGACTTCATCCTGATCAACCTTCCTATAGCAGCAGTAGGTGGGAGTCTCATTCCTTTCAGATAATCCCCAAGGTTAAATTTAGGACAGATTTCTTTCCACATCCTAATTATCTTCCTTCCATGGAAAGTTTGCCCCTTCTGATGTAGTGCCCAGCAGAGCTTGCATTTTCCCTAAACAACGGGTTAGACACTATGATGGGAAAAGAATTGAGCAATTACCACTGAGACTGTAACAATAGCAGAAAGGATGCACGGAAAAGCAAATAATTCTGGATTTCAAGCACATGAACAACTCTTAAACCTTAATCCCATTTTCTCATATTTCTGATACAAACAAGGGACAAGTGAAAACTAGTGAACACCAACAGATGTGGATCATCTGGTACTTAACATGAGAAACATGTTCTGAAAGCTAAGAATTTTATAAGTATATTTCCTCATTTGTACTTCATTTCTTTTTTACACATGCAAAACAATGAACATCGCGTGGTGCCTGTGGTTCCACGCTTGTGGGCCTGATCCCTGGGTTGGCGTTCACTTGGGAGTTGGACTAGATGATCCGGTGGGTCCCTTCCAACTCGGAATAACCTGACCTAATTGCTGCTTACAACTACCTGAGGGGAGGTTGCAGCCAGGTGAGTGTTGGTCTCTTCTCTCAGGCTGAAGACACCAGAACAGGAGGACATAGCCTTAAACTACGCTTGGGGAGGTTTAGACTGGGTGTGAGGAAGAGTTTTTTTACAGAGAGAGTGATCTCTCAGTGGAATGGTCTGCCCAGGGAGGTGGTGGGAGTTGCCATCCCTGGAGGTG
>WEKX01024435.1:328859-347755 GCA_013390025.1 Pitta sordida
AGAGCTGGGGTTGTTCAGTCTGGAGAAGAGGAGGCTGAGGGGAGACCTTATCACTCTCTACAACTACCTGAAAGGGAGGTGTAGCCAGCTGGGTGTAGGTCTCTTCTCTCTGGCTACAAGTGATAGAACAAGAGGACACAGTCTTAAACTGCGTCAGGAGAGATTTAGACTGGACATTAGAAGGAACTTTTTCACAGAGAGGGTGATCTCTCAGTGCAATGGGCTGCCCAAGGAGGTGGTGGAGTCACCGTCCCTAGAGGTCTTTAAGAAAAGGTTGGATGATGTACTTGGTGGCATGGCCTAGATATTAGGGTAGTGTGTTATAGGTAGGATGGTGTGTTGGTAGCAGGATGACAACAGGTTAGGTAACAGGTTTGGCTAGGTTAGGTAACAGGTGATAGGTTGGACTTGATGATCTCTATGGTCTTTTCCAACCTTACTGATTCTGTAATTCTGTGAACCTGTGAACGTGTGAACATTTCTCTTGGGCAGTTCTACAGATCAGTATAGACAGAAAGGACTTTTTCAGATATTCAGTCTTGGCTTTCCATTTCCTGTAATTATCCCAGTATTCTTAGCTATACCCTAATTATACCCTAGGTATATAATTAATACCCTAGGTACTAGCCTAAAATAATCCTCTCTGTCTTTGCTGTCTGCACCCATCAAATTCTCCTGGGAAGAAAAGATGATAATAAAATAGATGAACTGTTGTCATTTTTTTTCCCAAAGCTTTAATAAAAAAGAGAGGACAGCTGAAGGGCAAATAGAGATTTTTACTAATTCTAGCATCTTTTTATGCAACTCCTAGCTTTTTCTCCAGGTTTTGTAAGCTGTAGGTCTTTTCCTCCCAGTTTTCACTGCCCTCAATACGAGTGTTACTGAACTTAGTCTGGTGTTTATACTTTACTACTATTGTGAAAAATTACCTTTATCCTGTGGACAATATTACAAAGGATATGTTACTCAGTACCTAGAGAGACACTGTATGAACCATTCATTTCTGTCCTCTGGATCTCAAGGAAATGTGAGTGTATAATGTCCAGTATATATGGAGTAACTTTTCTACAAGAAAAAGCCTTTTGCTTCGCTCTTTGTCAGTCATGTCTTATCTGCAGTTGTAAATAGGGAGAAGTCTGAGGTACAGACTGAAATGATGCCATATGAAAGCAAATGGATGAAAACTTCTCTTCTTTATTTGATCAATCAACCCTGCAAGATACAACATTAATGCAGAGCAGCTTGTGAAACAATCATTTGCTTTTGACCAGTCTCGATTATATCACTAGGTCACATAGTCTATCAAACATATAACTTAAAATACGTAATGGCAATGATAATTTGGAACTGGAAAAAGCAATGTTTTGAAAGGTTAAATCTAAATTTCCCTGGGGTCAAAGGTATTTAAGGATAATCTAGGCAATGGCTTGAAATGCAGCACAGTTAGCTACCAGATGAAAATGATTTTTCTTGCAGCAATTACCATGGTAGTCCCAGAAGGAGTTTGTTATGTTAAAACAGCACTGAGACTCTAGAACTGTTCACAGGCAGGTTTTCAGGCTGCTTTGGATGGACTGCTGTTTGCTTTTGTTGGCAAGCATGACCTGTATGTTTATTTTATTCCTTCTTTTCCTCACATGCTGAATTTTGTTCTCTGCATGTACGAGAGGATTACAAGCAATAGATGCTAAAGTTTCTGTTTACCTACAAGGCATGTACAAACAGAGGGCCTGATCTAAACTCTGTTATCATGAGTGGAAGGTTGAGTCATCATCTCTGAGCATCTAGCCCCTTTTTTTCAAGGTCCCAAATATAAATAAATGTTCTTCAAGCCCCAAGTTTGAATATTTGAATTATATTATTTATTGGAAAAAAAGAGGAAACTATCTTTTCTTTAATTCCCTCCCCTAGATGGTAGGTATTTTTTTAAAGGCAACTTCCTGTTTGACTGAACTTGAGTTTTATGTCACCAAAGAATATGCCAGAGCTCTGGCTGGAGACCAGTTTTCCTTGGGAGGATCTAGGATGCTGTTCTTTCTGTGACATCTAGCAGTGTCTAAGAAAATTCTCTGACCCACTCACCCTCCTGTGGTGTGCACTGCTCATAATTTTTTTATTTTGGTGAACATAAAGCAATGTCAGTATATGATTTGCCAAGAAAAGAAGCGACAGAAAACCACAAAACAAGGAGGTCAGCCCAACAGCAAGGTTTGATAGAGAAGTATTCTATCATACATGGTATACAGCATGGAAATAAGTCTTCACATTGTGCATAGGAGACCTCATCACAATCCTCTCCAGGGAGCCAGCAAGAGGTAAACAACAAAACAGCCTCTGCGTAACACATGAGCACATCCTGTAAAGAGCATATATAGATGTGAATCTCTCTAAAAACTGATACTTAGCATGCTAAGCAAACAAACAAGCAGGTGAATACATGTAAATTAGATGAATGACTTGGGTATAGGAGACAGGAACCTCATAAGTCAAGTGATCCCTGGCTTCCAGAAGGATTTGCATACAGCATAAGGAGGGACCTTCTGCAGATGCGGGTTTGCTGGCAGGGTTTGTGCCTGGGGAGCTGTGTCTTTATGGGACTGGCGGATTGGAAGAACAAATTAATAGGCTGGAAAAAAAATCCACTTTCAAAACTTTGAAATGCAAGTGCCTGGATGCAATGCCCTCATTTTCTTTCACTGTGTGTAGTTGGTTGGACTTTTTCCGCTGAAGCACCTCACATTCCTGCTCAGATACTGTAAATCAGCAATCAGGAAATATTTGCTACATATGGGAGCTATGGGAAAGAGTGAATTCCCAGGTTTTCAACACTGGCTTGGGATGCAGTCCCTCAATCATTCTTGCCTCTCTTGCTTATTTATAAAATGAGCAAACCAGTCCCATGTTGTCTGCAAAGTCTTCAAGGTGAAAATTTCCTCTAATGTTTGTCAGTGCAATGCTTAGCATCCTAGATGACGTCTTCCATGTGACTCTGTATTGTGGACAAAAATAACCTTTTGGAGGAGGGCTCTTTGGCTGTATTTTTCTTCTCACGGAGTACTGAGTTGTACTCCATTGACGCTGAGTCAAAAACATGCACTTTTTCCATATTCATTACTGTGCTATTTGGAAGGCTCAAGGATGTGAATTGAACTTTAAGCTGAGAAGATGTTCACAGAGTGTAGACATGGAAATCAGTGCTTCTGTCTCCATCTGCTTCTTTAGTCTCAAGAAACACAAGCGCCTCTGTAGCACAGTCAGTACAGTGACAACTGGGCCCAGTGGGCAGACATTTTTCACATCCTTTTTTCAGAAACACTGCCAATACCAAAACCTTTTCACTGCCATTTGTAATGCACTTTTATTTTAACACATCAAGATAAATTTGTTTCAGCCCACTGCCCAGCACTTGCCACCATGACTACAGATTTGAAGCAGTGCTCTCAAGCATACAGAAAACTGGGGAGAAATCTTGCAAAATGAAGAAAACCCCCAACAAAACAAAAACAAAAAAAACCCCAAACCAAAACAGAGCAGATGAAATTAGAGTTATAACAGAATTTACTGAGCTAGACACTATGATCCCAGTTAGTATTTGATCTTTCACACACTTAGTTGGTAATCAGTCTCATCATGATGCTGAGATGTTGTCCTTTTAGGACATCTCTCGTTGGCTCTATGCCATCCCCACCATACAGTAGACTTGATAAAAGTGGGAAATTGAGTTCAGTTTAGAAGAGATTCTTTTCATGCCAGACCTGTCACCATCACAGTTTAGGCCAACCTAAAACTTGCTCTAAATTGTCATAAAAACCCTCTGGGACTGAAGTTGTAAAGTCCAGTTAGCACTGATGTCACTGCTGCTCACCTCTATTCTGCTGAGGTATCACTCACAGGGTGGGTGGAGGAGCCAGAGTGGACATGCAATTTGTTACCAGACAAGACAAATGAAGAACAGTTTATAACTTACCAAATGGGTTCTGTACAATCCTTTGATCTGTGTTACCCACTCTATTGTCAACACCTGTGCAATGCTCAATAAAACACTCCCACAAGCCCTTTTTTGTATCTCCAATGTGCAGCCTGTTATATTTCCTGTCGATGATGCAGTACATAACTCATTTAGAGGGGCATGTGAAATGTTCATGAATGACAAATTAAGATTTAGTTCAAACATCCCTGATGGGGTCTTGGTGTATTTACCAGGTTTATAGATATGTTTCCTGGGAATGTACCCTATAAAGTTGCATTTGTAGGTTGTTTATTCAATGAAAAAGGTGATCCATTATGTTTTTGTCACTGTTTTAGACATGAATGGAAGGTAGGGAAATAATAGCTGTAAATAGCTCTACTTTCCAATTTTTACAAGAGTGAAAGTTGAAGCAGAACAAATCGAATAATTTGATCAGGACTGGAAACTGAAGCAAAAGAACATGCACTCAAGTGTATTTAATTGTCTACTACTTCTTCCATCTTGGGCATTTGGAGAAACAAAATTTTTATTAAAAAATTACTTTGATAAAATGTGGTATGGAAAACAGGACACAAGATTTTACATGGAGAAAAATTCAGTTTAGTTTTCATTATTCCAGAGGTGTGAATGATGAAGGGGAAGAAACATTATGCCTCCATCCTCTTCTTTGAGAAATCCTCTGGAGTCTCTGTTGCTGTCCAGTGTACAAAGTCGTATGACTGATTTAGCATTTCCAAAACAGAGGACGAAAGAACTCCTGCCAGTCTCATAAAAGCATTCTGTTCTTGAAAAATTTCTATTACTACATATTTTGAAGATCAACTACATTTTGGTAACATGCCTTTCATACTGTAAGCATCAAAATCTTCTGATTTTTCTCTATTACTAACAAGACTTTTGGTAGTACTGAACACGAGTTACTAAACAATGCCGAGGGAAACTAGACTCAGTTTGCAATGTCGGTATGAGTGGGGCTCTTTTATTCAGAATGTTCTACATCTCTGCTAAAGGCCATGAACCAAAGGTGTTATGTTTTCAGTCATAGATTAGCTATCAATTTATTCTTTAAACTAGAACAAAGAAAATATTTACTGACCAGAGATGCCAGTGAACAAAAGCAGGATAAAAAATAAATGAGGCTTTAATTTCATGTAGACAAGTAAGCCTCAAAAAGACAAGGTTTTGCAGAAGTCCAGAAGAAGGACAGAGCTGAAAATGTTCTTGCACCATTGCTGTGTACCACATTTCAAAAGGAAATGTCTGTATGTGGATCATTTTCTACATACAGAAACTTGCCCAAGCCTAGAGGACTTGTAAACCCCTTACAAAGTATTTTCCTTGAGGAAGTGGAGAGAGACTTAGGTGTACTGATCGACAGGAAACTCAATATGAGCCAGCAGTGTGCCCAGGTGGCTAAGAAGGCCAATGGCATCCTGGCCTGCATCAGGAACAGTGTGGTCAGTCGGTCCAGGGAGGTTGTCCTTCCCCTGTACACAGCGCTGGTCAGACCTCATCTTGAGTACTGTGTGCAGTTCTGGGCTCCCCAGTTTANAGACAAAACTTTCCAGGCTTATTCTTGCCCTATTGAAGGGTAAACTATTCCTCTTGAGTGCTGTGGGAACAAATGTGCCTACGTACACATGTAATTCACATGCCCCCTGCACTTAAGTCATGGCAAGACCCAAGCATGTTCCCTACTTCTTGTTCCACTATAGACTCAAAATATTCACTAATGTGGGTAAAAATGTGTCAGGAAGAAATGTGTTCATTCCCCCGGCCATGGGGAGTTGTTCTGCAAAGTTATTGATCTCTGGTAGCTTAGCTGATTCCTTTTCCTGTGTGTTGCAGGAGAATCCAGAAAAGCTTACAAGATACTTAGGGTAAAACCCTTTCCATTTGCAGCATAATCACGTCTGGCTCAGGCAAATTCAGTGGATTTAATGTGGTAAAAAGAAATTTCCTTTTTCTGAGCTCTCACTCTCTCTCAAAACAGATTGATCAACAGAGCAACACAGTAAGAGGGAAGACCTGTTTTCAAAGAGGAAAATATCTTGTGAATAAGCCACTGGCCTGAAACTCAAGAAAATGTCTTTGCTTATCACATGTTTGCTGACAGAGAATCCTTGCAAAATGCTGGATTTTCAAGAACAGATTGCTGAACTCCTACTTTCATCTCAGGAAAACTGCAGCCAATAAATCATAAAAACCAGAATTACAGAGACTTTGTTTTGGGGTAAAATCAAAACTGGAATTAAACATTCCACTTTCAGAAGATAAACCTCTAATCCTGGACTATTGGGCCAGTGAACCTTAGCCAATAAATAAATTTCACCACCAAAAATACAGGGCAAATTATTTGGCCCCACTGAGCTGTCAGATTTTCTCCCTTTTGTGCACTGTTCCCATAGAGGCCCAGATCCAGAGAGGGCTGTTTCAGATTGTACTCATATTTTGTTAACTATTCTCCAAGCTTCTGTTGGTTTAGGGTATAGTCAGGATGAATGCTCAAGACCAAATTTTATCCTTTATTACTGATGAAATTCAAGGGTCTGTTAGCACCACTCTCAATCCACTTTAGTACAGTGGTAAGTGTCCCCACCTGGTGTGTGGGAGACCCGGGTTCGATTCTCGCCAGGGAGACAGTGTTAAGAGTTGGACTCGGTGATCCTTGTGGATCCCTTCCAACTCAGAATATTCTGTGATTCTGTGAAGCATGTTGAACTACTGTGTGCTTCCAACCCTTTCTGTTACTTGTTATAAAGAAAGGTGAAGGACAATAACATCAAGACAAAGGACACACAAGTTTGTATTTACATAATTTACTGTTTACATAACTTGGAATTTGAATTGAGTGCACAGTCAGGAAGGATTTTTTCCCTATGTAAGATTGTTACATATTTGGGATGAATTTTGCTTTCCTGGTAGTAAGATATAGCTTCTTTCAGAGGTATTTCTTTTAAGAAATACACTCATAACTGGCTAGTGCACTGGTGATATCCCTGTCCTCTCCTGATCTCCCCTTGTGACCCATTACAATTTTGTAGTTGCTGCCTTTAAATAAGTGTAGAGGATATAGGGAAAGACTTTGTAGCTTGTGAAACATAAAATGGATGTTCTGGGACCATTCTCCAGACAAAATGTCTCCCAGAGGTTCCTGTGACTATAGGGAAATTACGTCCAACATTCCTATGCAGCCTTTAAAAAGAAATTTTGAAATTTAAATATTACTTTGTTTTCCATAATTGCAGCAAACAGCTGTGATCAACATTCAAGTAGACCAGAGGAAAAGATCTTCCAGTCTTAACGTATTTCCTAGCGAGTTAAATATTCGTGACAAATTTCAGATGTGTGCAGCTCCAGTCCTCTGTATGAAAATTCATTCCATGCTGCAGATTTTAAACTTATGTTATCAACTTTAGGCATATTGTATTTTACCAGAGATTTGGTGTTTATTTGCTTTTTTCTTCTAACTCAAACTCATTTATTCCTGAAGATAGCCTCTTCCATCAAAAATGGAAAAGCATATTAACTTTCTGTAGCAGGGGTCTCTGAGACATCACTTTGAAGAAAGATGAAGCAAGCGATTTCTACATGGGGGGGAGTGGGTGGGAAAGCCTTTGACAGTATTTCTTAATAAAAAAAAAATAAATAAAAGTGGCCTGATTCCTAGTCTGCAAGAACTCAAGTTTCTAAAGGTCTGTATTTTGAGCTTTCAGTGTTACAATCCCTCTCAAATACAAAATATTCATTTCTGGGGACATAAAAGATAGGTGTCTCTGATGAGAGTTGGATGAAACATAAAAACTTTTCCTGCAGTGGATAGATTGCTTGATATCCTACTAAATTATATTCCTGTCTCTCAGTACAACTATTAGAGGTGATTCTTAAAGATATTTGGAGACTGTGGTTTACGTGTAAGGCAAACAGATTGCATTTGTAACATTTAACACACAATAACGATAATAAAACACACTGACGTGGGTTTTCTCTGTAAACAGTCTCTTCTGAAGATAGAGCCAGTGAAATGTTTTGAGAACTTTGACATTTATAGCTGTATTTATAATCTCTTTTGGATCATTTCCTCATGGAATCACATGTTTGTGTATTTTAAATTCTCTGGAGAAATAAAAATGTTTAAACAAAATAATGATGTGATAGGCACTTTATGAGGGCTTGTTCAGCACGCGCACATGTACAAGCAAGGCTGGGTTTGTTCTGAAGTCAGTGAGTGGGAGTTTTGGAAGTGGATATCAAGGAGAGAGCCTCTTCACTGGCATGATTAAAAAGAGAGGAAAAATGCAAATATACCCAGGTCTGCACAGAAGATAGGACACGGTGTCTGAGAAGCAACATGGCAGTTGCTATGCTTGCTGTACCAATATGAAAAAGAGGTACAGAAAAGGAGATACACTTATGTTCATATGCATACATATGCCTCGTTGTGTAAATGAATTCACACTGGCACACATCACATAGGCACTTGTATTAGTGTGTAATTCACAGAAGATAATTTATTTGCCAGTCTTCCTACTAATGGCACATACGTGAGCAGACTGCTTTTTCCTAAATGTGATTCTCATACCATGGAATGAGTAGGCTTTTACTGTAGAGTAAGGACACAGGTAGTTTTGTGTGAATATTGGATGCTGGAAATGCAAATTCTGGTTGTGCTCCTTCACTGTTACAGGCCACACTGATCACGTGTGGTTTTTTGTGTTTCTACATCAATGCCATGATAGTGAAAAATAAAAATATTTGTTTCATAGAAAAAAAAATAATGAGAACTATTTCCAAAGGAAAAATACAGATTAATGGGATTAGACTTGCATTAGTTTAATATATTTTCCCTGAGCACCCCAACCTTACTTAATACATCATTCAGGCTACATGGTAAGATTGTCACACATGCTCCTCAGTCCACAAGAAAGAAATTATGCCTGCACAAACGCAGGAAGAAGAAGCTCTAGGAGAGCTCTACTAGTATTGCTTTCAGCATAGCTATGTCTTCACTACCCAGACCCATATCACCTGCAGTTTGGTGAAGAGGGATTGGACACCACATTCCAAGAGCAATCGCATATCTCAGTTCTTCCAAAGTGCAAAAAAATTGTATAAGCACAGAAAAGCAAGTTCATTTATAAACTCAAGCAAACACTCACCCAGAATGTTTTACAATGCTCAGTTTAGCTTTCTCTTCTATTTTTTCCTTCTTCAAACAGTATCACAAGCGTGTCAGGAGTGTTTCTAAAAAGAAAAGATACAAAGAGCTTGTGAGCCCTGGAAATTTTTCTCTATGTCAACGTCAAAATTCTCACCAAAACTGTGTAAGAAGTTGCTAGAACAGCACCAGATGCTCAAGTCTCTTCACTACTTGGAAAAGGAGAGCAATTCAGGAGCTACACACAGCTCCCCTTGAAGTCAGTGGTAAGATCCCCACTGATAGAAGAAGTCACTGGATGAAACCTCAGCTTTGTTAAGTAAGTTTCCCTGTCTAGCAACTAGAGAAAACAGCATATTCCAGAAGGAGTAGTGAGTTTTTCAAGTCTCATAGATGCTCTTGTAATGAAGACCTTTCTTTCTGGGAATTTCACAATATACTTGGAAAGACAGATCTGTTTGCAATTCTTCCCTGAAAAATAAGGACGTTAACTGCACTTTCTCTCAAATGTTCATTTTACTCTTATTCCTAGCAGCAAATATTTACTTTGTTCTGTGGTATATAGTGAAACCTAGAAAAACCTCATACAGTAGAGGAAAAGCACACAGATTATGGGACAAACTCCTTCATTATTTAGGATATTACTGCCCAAATATGTCTTAAAAGACACGAATTGCTTTAGACTCAACCTGTGGATGAAGAAGAGTTGTCACTAAGAAGTAGTTCAAGGGATAGAATGATTTAAGCAGAGATCTCTGGGGAAGGAAAGGGAAAGCAGAGGGTAGCACTCTAGCATATAAAGCTCATGTAAATAAAGCACTGACCTTTACTTCTGACACTGTTTCAAGTCCGGCTTTCTCTCTTAAGTGGAAGTAGACAAAGGTTAGTTGGGAGGTTTATTCTCCTCGGACCCATGCTAGGCCCATCAGACGTCCCAAGGGAAATGAACTGAAAGGTCACAACAAAGCTGCTGGCTATCTTTGAGCTGTGGAAGGGCCTCCAAACTTCACTTTTTTATAGAGTCCTCCAGATGATTGAAGACTATCATATGTTGTTGTTTTGACCTCTTAACAAATTCTCATCTTCTTGTTCATTCTGGCTCAGTATGGAATTCCCTAGTCTTCAAACACTCTGGAACCAGGATAACTTTCGGCAATTGCTTGTCAGCTTTATCACGATAAGCACATTTTGTAGTCTGTGAAATGAAACCATATTCCTCCTGTAAACTACCCTGATGCCCCACAACATGTATTTAGTTCTGAAGTTCCCAGTTACTCTTTAGAAAACAGACTCAAAGTTTCATGAGATACAGTCGGGTCTCCTATAACGCGGACCTGCGGTCTTATTTGGGACCCACGCAGCCCGACTTCTGCGTTCAATGGCAGCCGCGCTGCGGCCACCGCCCGGTCCGCCCTTGCAGCTGCTGTGGCCACGTCCGCCACCACCACCGCCACCCCCTGCGGTCCTGCCGCCGCCTGTACTGTCCCCGCTGCTGCCTGACCCACCGCCGCCACCCGTTCCACCACCCCGGCCACCGTGGCCCCAGCCACTGCTGCCACCACCATGGCGGCAGGTTGTACATGCGCAGTTGAGAAACGGGTCTCCTACATCGCTAAAAAATCATGCCGTTAAAATCTGAAGCCGCAATATGGGGGGCGCGAAGTGCGAGAGGGCGAACTGTATTAGAAAATCTCACTGTATTTCTCAGAAAATTGTAGGAATTGTGATTGTGAAAACAATGTCTAGGTAAGAAAAATAATTTCTGTGACTCACGGAGGCAGCAAGATATTTAATTTTTTTTTTTTTAGATGTCACATCACAGACTTAAAAGAAGTCTTCATATGACACCATCCACTGAAAAGGTATTTTCTGAAGCCTTGCCCTTTCCCTTTCCTTCTCACCATGTGTCAGATTTCTTTTTCCCTTGTGTATTACCTCTGTTATTATTTTTTCTCCCACTGTGTTCATGTTCCTACATTTTTCTTTTCCTCTCCTTATCTGTTCGTCCACAACCATGGAAGTGCCACAATGAATTATATCGTTTTGGCAGAGAACATGGAGTAGGCTAAAAGAAGAGGTGTCTTTTGTTTTTCTTTAGGCCAAATCTATGTGTGCTAGAGATCTTACATGGAGATCAAAACCCCCAAATATTTTCTTTAAGCCATAAAACTGTATGCAGCTTTTATTAGAGATGTAAAATGTTTCAGTATTGCAAACTATATTCTCCAACTCCATCACTGACCAGAAGAAAATATCCCAACCTTTTTTAACTAGAATATATCTACTCAAGTGTATCATAAATGACTGAACTAAGTGAATCAATAAGAAAGGGGAGTTTTCATTTATGGATAGAAAGAACTAATCGGTAGTAATACGATTGTTCTCTGTAGTAAATGGGTAAGGTATAGAGTGCTGCCATTGAGACGTAGGCAGCATTAGTCACTGTCAATATTCTCAGAGAGTTCTACTCATTGTGATGAAGCTTTATAAATCTTTGTCATGTCTTCAGTGCAATAGACACAGAAATCGTGCAATAGACACACAAATCTACTTACTGTTCAGGTAACATACTAATATAAACAGCGGACTACCAAACAGGATATCTGACAATTTCCTTTCAGAAATGGGCGTTAGATTATTAGGTGAGATTGTGTTGTATCATCTTCCATTGTTTCCCTTCCATGCTCAGCGTGTGCAGGGAAGAAAAGTAGATTTAAACGATGCTCATGATGTCACTAAAAGTAGATTGAACAGTAAAAAAATACATAACTTTTAAAGATGGAATTCATGTCTCCCATCTATTAAAGGCATTTCTCACCTGAATTCTTTATGAATCTTATTCAAATAAGACATTTTTTTCTTAAAGATATTTATTGTATCCAGGCTAATCATACTTTTATGAGTACATTTTGGATCAAATCCTCTTTACTTGTCAACTGACACAAACCTATTTGGTGTTAGACATATTCACTTTAACTGATGTTTTGGTCCCTTCTCATCCAAGGGTTAGATACAGTTGTCTCTTTTACTTGCTGTACTGATCATGTCAATGTCTAGAATGTGATGTCCATGAGGTACAGGAAAATAACTCTACATGCCTGGTCTAAGCTATTTTTGTGCCACCTTGCACAGCGATTAGATTTGGTACCAACTGGAAATAGTCACAAGTGCTGTGAAAATCCACCTACAGTGTCAGTTCAGGGTTGAAATCAACCTTTGTTGTATGCTGGCATGTTGATTTACTAATATTATCTCTCTCCTCCCTCCAGCTCGTCTTTACAGGCGGTGCTACCTTCACCTTACACATCATGAAATGTCATCAACAGAGTACTTCTCCATCATGAAAAGATGATGAGCTAGTAAGTCAATACATTCTTTTCAGACTATAGCGAGTATCTGTCCCCATCTGTCAAGGACACACAATGTATATCTCTAAGTCCATTTTAGCTTTAAAATATGATTTTAACAGATGTTCCCAGAGGCAAACAGATCTGATCCACTGTCCCAACAGTCCTGGAATGAAGAATCATGGTCAAAGAAAAGTAAATCTGGGTAGACATTGTGACTCCTCTCTGGAAAAAGAAAAAAACCAAACAAAAATCCCCAAACAACGATCAAACAAAACCCCCTAAAATATTTTCTTCGTTTTGATATTTTAATATATGAGGCCAACATACCACAAAGCTACTATTTGATTCAGGACTTCAGTAAGATGCAGTGATAAATACTCAGAATGACTGTGCAATGAGTACATCTAACTGTGTGTATGCTGAAGAGACACAGAGATAAAAAGTGTGTTTGTACAATTATACTTATGCCTAAATGTAATTATTGAGTGTCCTGCACTCTGGGCTGGAGGACAAAAATAATCATGCATTTTTCCATAAAAATAAAGAGGTAATTACTATGTAAACACTATGTTGCTACATGGTAATTATTGCAGGTCAGGTTTTGCCCCCCCTATTCACACTGACTACTGCTACCAGGTGAACTGACCCCTACCTCCTTGATACCACAGTGACTATTTGGACACCTTGCTCCAAGTATGGGTAAAGGTGACAACGTCATTTAATTAAAAAGTCAATGAGCAATTACTGTGTAAGTGCAGCATAATGGAACTATGCAAAAGAATCTCTAAGCAGAGGGCCAAGCACATTTGAATGTAGCATTATTAGAATCAATCTGTCCTGCTTCTCTTGGTAGTAAAAAGATTTCCTTACCATTTTCCATGTTGTTCCCCACATATGCCCCTTTTAAAATTCTTGGGTTAAAGAACAGAATTTTAACAAAACCACATAAGCCAAAGATGCATGAGAAAGGGTACAGTCATGTCTTCACAACTCTGTTGAGCAGGCATGAGTATGCTGGTAGAGCTGTCTCTGAGACAAGCCAGCCCTATACCAGGAGCAGGAAGAATGTTAGCCAGCAGAGGTGGGTGGCATGCAAAATTTGGGGTTCCAGTCTGATTTGTGAAAGCTGTTCCAACTGCCATGTGTCTTGGTTACCCAGGCATGAGATCAGAATAAGTTTATTTTCCTTTTGTCAAGGATGCTATGAGAGTTAAATCTATTGCTTAAATGTCAAGCAGTGAGGAGCTGCAGGGACAAGGATCTCATCCACAGAATTACTTTCCCTTCACCTCAGTGAGCCTTGTATGTATTCGTTTGAGCTTTTGAACACTTCTGTAAATATAGTGCCTCTCATCTGATTGTGTTTGAGGATCTCAAAGCACTCTGAGAACTTTAATGATCTTGGTGATACTGTTCCTGTTCTTGTTAAAATCAATAGCAACACACTCTTTGATATTAGTAGCAACACAATTGTACCACAAGATTTATAATATGCTGAGAAGGAAGGTATATAGTATCTCATGCTTTTTCCAGTCAAAAAATATAATGTTTTTCTTTAGGAACAACAGGACTGAAGAAGCTTCTTGGAGATTGATTATGTTGCTACCAAAGCAAGAGGAATTGTATCTACTGATTTCAGTGGTATGCCTGAATCACCACTCTCTACTCCCCGCACCGGGGTGTGCAACTAACAGTGGTTAGTTGTCAGAGAAGATAACATGGAGATGAACAATCAAGAGACCAAAAATTTCTTAGCACAGAACTGAGACATGACAGTGTCTAATTGTCAAACTGTCCTAAAGGTGTTTGTGTTTTCCAAAGCATTCTGTCACAAGACCATTGTCAGACTCATTATAAATGTAACCCACAAGCATCTAATTGGTATTCCAATATCTTTAAGCTGTGACCCAGAAAAAAAAAAAAAAAAAAGTCTTGTAATGGTCCTAGAGTGGTAGGGCAAATGCCTGTTTCTATACTGTACACGCATAAACAGCTCTTTCTCAGCTGCGATTTAATGTTGCTATACCTTCGATTGCAATTACATTGAATCACATGGCAACAAATCTTTGTAATGCCAATCCCATCTTTCCACCTCATTGACAGCTCTGGAGATGCATCTGAAATTCATAGTAGCCTCATAGCCTATGGCAAGAGAAATCCATGCTTCTAAAATTTTATTTTAGAATTCAAGCTGGTTTCTCTCAGCCTAGGATGCTCTGGTTTTAATCTTTTGCTGCCTAGCACAGTGTATCAAAATAACCAGCCAATATTGTTAAACTGTCAGGGGTCCTCACTGCTACTGAATTTTACCAGTATAAATAAATACTGCAACTTAAGGGAAAAAAGAATCCCTCTGGAAAGAATTTTTAACATTGACAGAATTAAGAGGAGAATGAAATTGTGTATAAACTTCAACTTGACATCAGCCTTCTCCTTTCCTTTTTTCTTTTTCTTTTGGTTTTTTTATAGAAAGAAAAGGCTTGAGTGGAATATTCAGGCTGATTTACTGCTTAGGCTGATAGGGACTCCAGGCTGGATCCCAAAATTTGAACACCATTCAAAGGGAGAGATATTTAAAAATCCCAGAAAAAGAGATATTTCCAAATTAATGGCATTGCCCAAATGCCTTGGCTCCTTGCACCCCACCAAGAAGGTTTATTATTTTCTGGTAAAATGTTGCTTGAATGGGGAGTGGTAGTCAGTGATGCGTCAGTGCTGCTCTTTGAAGACATTAAAAAGCTGAATGCACAACAAAGAACAGATGTTCCAGCATGCTTTATTTATGCACCCATCAGCAATCTTCCAATGACCACAAAACACAAGCTTTTTTTTCTTTTTACTCCTCGCAATATTATTTTCTGATCAACTCACACTCTATTTTTCCTCCAGCTGAAGTCTTACATGAATTGGTGTGTGTGTCTGTGCATGCACACATTTGTGTGCAAGCGTGTGCCTGTGTGCAAGCGTGTGCCTGGGTATGAGCGTGTGTGTGTGCTTGAAAGTCTGCTTCCATCAAAAGCAGGCTTCTATTGAACTGTCGAACAGGTGTGGATTCTGCAATTAGATCACATTTCAGAGAGAAAGAGAGACACAGGGTAATAATGGCGGTGAATTCTTCATAGTCAGATGCAGCACCATAGCGACCAGTAACAATGAAGAATAATAGGTATTAGTATTAGGGTGATTATTTTTAGTTTATAGAATCATTTGATTGAATACTGCCATAAGGCACCGTTAACGTGTGCACAGAGCTTGCCAGCTGTAGAGCAAACTTGTTTTACTGGCACTTATCTGAAATTCTCATCTCTCCCCCACCCTCTCTGCTCGCAATTGGAATGAAAGTAGCGATTAGGAAGTGAGATGTAATGCAGATTAAATGTTATGATGGACTAAGATCCTGATAGGTTATTAAAACTTACTTGCACTTGATGTTTTAAAGGTATAGTGTTTGCGTATTTTTCCACTGGTCTACATCTTTTGGAGATGAAACAAAGGGAACATTTTAAAAATCCACTCATAACCAGGAGGCTTTTTAATAGTGAGTTTCCAAATTTATTACCTTCCTGTGTGTGTTTTACACCTGTGTGCTGTAAATATATATTAAGCATGGAGCAACTGTGTTACCAGTAACTCTGGATCTGATTTAAACAGAGCTAAGGCCTCGGCACTGCAGTGGGTCAGATCCTCAGCTGGTGTAAACTGGCATCTCTCCACCAAACACAGAGGTGCTACATAAAGTTGTACCAACAGAGGATCTGCAGCAGGGGGAGAATGACAGTCTTAATTTGGAATTTCCCTGCATCTGTTGGTATAAATCAGAGGCCTAACATTATTGTCACATAATATTCTGGTGTAGCAGAAGTGCTGTGAATTTTTAAACATAGAGAGAACTGTTGATCTATTGTTCCTCTCCTACCCTCCTCTCTCCTTAGTTTTGGCTGCAATTGTGAGGAAGTATAAGTATTGCAGCATTTGGATGACATGGAAAATTCTGATCTTTATTCTTAATAGATCTTGATAAACATGCTTTGTTTTCTCCTTAGGCGCAGAATTTGGTTCTTTAGAGACCCTCGGAAGAAAAATATCTCTTCCTTTGATGTCACCTGGTATCGTAACTATAGCATTATTCCTTTTGTTCATAATAATTGCTATTAACAACAGTAATAAAAGTAGCAACATTTGGTGGTAGTAGTACTTGATATTATCAAAAAACATGTTCATGACTTCATCAGAGGAGTGAAATCGCAATCTATTTCTTATAAACTAAGTAAATATAGGTTAAGTCTCACTCAGAGACTTGGCATGTACTATGTAAATACTACATTCCAATTTCAGTTTCCTTTTGTTCCTAATTAGAATTATTTTTCAGAAACCATTAAAAACATTTTTTAAATGCCTTCAATGTTAGATCATTGTTGTTTTATTTGCATTTGATCCAAGGAAACAAGAAGGGTGTTATTACTTTTTTCCTTGACGTTATGACAGTATCTACACCGATGTTGCAATACCAACTTTTCTGTACGATTCTGAATTGCAATCATTCTGTGCATTGACATACTGTTCCATTTATTCATCTGATTGAATCCTGCCACAAGGCACAGCTAACGTATGTTAACGGTGCACAGTACGCATAGCTTAGTGCTCTTACCTCACAAAAATGGTTGCCAATACAACAGTGGATGCAAACTAAAAATCACGTGCTGAATTTTAACAAAGATTGGTGTAAAAACACCTACAAAAGTTACATCCTGAGATGTAAATCTCAGTATACTTTATGCAAGTCACAAAAACGGCAATGAGAATCCGTAGCGTACATACATATAGTAGATACACACAGTGTAGACTGACGGCGTGATAAAACCTCTATCAAAAATAGTATTTCACATGTGTCTTAGCTTCTTTCTGTACACAAACCATTCAGGTTTTTTCCACTGTGTGTTATTTTCTCAGGTTTTTGTTTCAGTGTTTGGGTTGATGGTTGGAAAGGCACAGTGCTAAATCCACTACATTTTTTTTCTTTATACTTTTCAGAAATATGCTATAGTAATTTAATATGCTTTAAAATTTCAGTGCTGATGAGGAGTTGCATGCCATTTTTTAGACCACTGAACAAAAGGCTTACTGAGTCACACATAGCCTATTCAAATAGGAAATGCAGATGCCTGCTAATTTATCTTCTCACATAAATTCCGTGTATCAATCCATACAAGAATTGCCCCCATGTCTTTGTAGTACTGCAACCAGAACGGATGCTGTCACTCAGGGGGGACATGTGACCATTAGTGCCACCACCTTGGGGAGCTCTTTAGCATACTGTCCTCCACTGCTGTAATTAAAACTAACAAGATCAGTCTACAAAGGAAAATAAGAAAATGCAAAGAGAGAAACCTGCATATTACAGTTTGCAGCAAGCTGGAGAAAGGAAGTTGGGGAAACATTCCTGTACATTCCTGATATGCAGAGGAAAGTCAGACTTCTATGGAGGTTATCCGTGAGGAGAAACATGAATATATAGACAAGACAGACCACTCACTGCATAAGAAGATTATTCCCAAACCATTAGTTTAAGAGCACATTGGTTAGAGAAAAATATCTATTTCTTAAAGGAAAAGGAGAGGAATGCTGTTGCACTGACAGGAAAATAGAAAAAAAAATTCAGTATTTCTCTATTTCTGTCAAAAGGTGATGCTAAAGAAGAAATTAGATATTTTAAGTAGGGTGGGGCACTTTCATCTGGGAACAGCTTAGCCACCAAAATAGAGTTTGAGGTGGACTACAACTACCCACATATGTCGTTTAAATTCAATGGATATTTTCAGTTATTGAAACACTCAAAATAGATGATGAAGTTAAAGCTTTTAAGATAAAATGTTCTATAAAACAATATTCTACAATTCTGTCTTGGAACATTTTGCTTTGAAATTTAGCAAATGAGAGTTCTTATGGATCAAAAATACACCAAATAAAAAAAAAATTTATCTTGAATTAAAAGGGTTTTTTCGTTTCTCCATTCATACTGGAAAAAAAAGGGGGGAAGGGAAATCTGTGTCCTGTCAACTGGAAAAAGATCTTTACTCCTGTTTTGCAACTCAGCCACTGAATCAAACTTTATCATTTACTTACGATTTGACTTAAAGGTACATGCTCAATATAGCACATAACCTTTCAGAAATACCCAATTCCTGGACTTCTTTGGTTAAGGTGTAATGGTTTTGCCTTTGAAAGCAAAGAATAGATGCAAGAACTGATAAGCATGAGAAGACAAGCAGCTGCTTGTGTCTGCTCAGCTTAAGAAAAATTCCACTGCCATGGTGAGGAAGATCTGCAAGGCTAGGAAGCAGCAATGGAACAACGAGCTTCTGAAAGCTGCAGTTCTGCTTAGATAAATCTCCTATTCACAGAATTCACAGAATATTAT
>WEKX01024437.1:0-27103 GCA_013390025.1 Pitta sordida
CCCCCCCTCCTCTACGTGCTCTCCTGTACTCTTTCTTAATGTCACACTTTTCACAGTGCTATAGGCTGATGGAAACTTAAATAATAATATTTGATCAGGAAAGGACCTTTTCTTTTTGAATGAAGACAACTTTTGTTCTGCACAGGAAGATATGTATCTAAATCTAGGTATGCCCTTTCTCCTTCCATCGTAAGCTAGAATGGTGTACTTCTTCCTTCTCCATTAGAGCCAAAAATATCAACAGTCAGGCCGCTGGCTGTCCTTGCATAAACTCTAGCAGCAGGTGTTATGCAATGGGTGGATAAATGTCATATTCCTCACAGAAATAAGAAAAACAGCGGTTTGTAGGTGTAAGTGTACAGGTGTGCTTTAATAGAGCACATGTTTCCTTAATGGCCTTAGTTATAATCTAAAATATTTCTAGCAGTTTTGTTGGTTTTATCACACACAGAATCACAGAATATTATGAGTTGGTTATGTTGATGTTCTCATGAAAGAATAAATTTACTTAGGTTTGTTCACATTGATTTAAATTACTCTTTTTTCAGTACTGTCGTCCTTTAGCTTAAACTACTGCTGAACATATTTATGCAATTCTCCTGAGAGAAGCATTACGTTTTTGGTTTATTTGCAGTATTAAAACATGTCACTATGAAATGAGGCAGTTTCAGTTGGAGTAGAGGATTGGCACTGAAGAATAACATAATGGTTTCTCCATCAGTATGTCACTTTCTGCCCTCCCCTTTGAGATGTGCCTGGCTTGCAGGGTGTGCAGCCTAGTTAGCATAACCTCATTGGATACACAAGTGCCTGGGAGTCATGGGACATCTATCAACAGCCTTTCAAAGCAATAGCCTCCATATAATCATAATAGTTGTTTAAGATGGTATGAGGAGATGATAACAAAGACGAAAGGAGAAAAATAAAGTGACAAAGGAAAGGTTAAAGATGGAGAAATTATGTATTTTATGTTCGCATTTGCACGTTCAATAATTCAGGAAGTTGGCAAACTGCTTGCATTCTGCATTAACTTTTCAATTAATTTAGAAGTTCTAACAATTCATTACAAGATCTAGTGGCAAAACATGTTTCCAGTAGCTTGATAAGGACTATTCCCTTGGCTAATTAATATCTTTGTTATGTTTTCTGGGACTTATTCCTCTGATTCCTATATTATCTTACAGGGAGTCAGGTAGCCTCAGGTTATGAATTAATAAAAGATGTTCTGTTCTACTCTCCTGTGCTGTTATGTTTTTGATGTAATTATGAAGCCTTTCCTGATCAACTTGTTTGTGATCATTCCAGATTCAAATTCCAACCTTAAATGAACAGGAATCATCCAGGAAAAAAAACCCCAAAACAAAAAAACCCAAATGCAGACCTGATGGAGTGTCACATTTTCACAGAGACAACTGTGGGAGCAGGATGCAGTGCAACTTCTCCCAGCTGGTCCCCATGGGGCTTGTCCTCCAGTCCTTTCACCATCCTTGTCGCCCTTCTCTGGACCCTGTTAAGCAGCTCGAGTCCATCATGAGTAAATTTGCAGATGACATCTAGTTTGGAGCATGTGTTGATCTGTTAGAGGGTAGGAGGGTCCTGCAGAGGGATTTGGACAGATTGGAAAGATGGGCAGATTCCAATAGGATGAGTTTTGATAAGTCTAAAAGTTGGGTTCTGCACTTTGGTTATAACAACCCCAAGCAGAACTATAGGCTGGGGATGGAGTGCTTAGAGAGTGAGCAGGTGGAAAGGGAGTTGGGAGTATTAGTGGACAGCAAACTCAACCTACACCATCACTGCAGCTAAGAGGGCCAATGGCATCCTGACCTGCATCAAGAATGGTGTGGCCAGCAGGGCAAAGGAAGTTATCCTTCTGCTGTACTCGGCACTGGTTAGGTCGCATCTTGAGTATTGTGTCCAGTTCTGGGCCCCTCAGTTTAAGAAAGATGTTGACCTGCTGGAACAAGTTCAGAGGAGGGCAACAAGGGTGATTAGGGGGCTGGAAGATAAGCCCTATGAGGAGCAGCTTCGGGAGCTGGGTCTGTTTAGTCTGGAAAAGAGAAGGCTCAGGGGTGATCTTATGCGGTCTATAACTACCTAAAAGGGGGTTGTAGACAGGCAGGGCTCAGTCTTTTCTCTCTGGCCATTGGAGATAGAACGAGAGGTCATGGTCTTAAGCTCCAACAAACGAGGTTTAGACTTGACATTAGGAAAAGGTTTTTCACTGAAAGAGTGATCCAGAATTAGAATGCGTTGCCCACGGAGGTGGTTGAATTGCTGTCCCTGGAGGTGTTTAAGAGTAGAATGGATGAGATGTTGAGGGCCATGATATAAATGTTATAGCTGTTAGGTTTTAGTTGGATTATAGGTTGGACTTGATGATCTTCAAGGTCTTTTCCAACCTTATCAACACTGTGATACTGTGATACTGTGATCATTAGGTGGAGGGGGAAGTTTATTAACCAAAATATTTTGTTGCATTGGTATGGATGGTACATAGGCTATATTCAGTGTAATGAAATTGGGATAAAGTATGAACCAGCACTGGCCCATGAATATTTAGTAGCTCCCTGAAATTGTTTCTGATCATGCCTTAAGCTGCTTAGCTAGCTGGTACATGGCACAACCCGAGGGATAGGAACCCACAGATAGCTGTGCTGCCTGTGCTTGGGAGAGGAGTAGTGTAGTAGCTGTGGAGTAGTCCTCCATTCAGGAGATGATACCCTGCTAGGCAGTGCCATTATAGTCGCAGTCCTGTGGATTTAATTTATTTCACTGCAAGAAAAGATAGATTATAGAGAAACCTGGTCTGATGTAAGGTTCCTCTGCTCACAGAAAATGGGTTGGAACTAGATGATCTTTAAAAGTCTTTTCCATCCCTAATAATTCTGTGATTCTATGAATATAGGTGAGCTATCTCAAAACCTAAAGCTTCAGGGACCTCTTCAACAACAGTTACACATTTTTCAGCAGAAGTACAGGATAAGAATCTGTTGCATGAAGATGTTACTTTGGCAAAAACCCGATCATACTGAGCAATCATCATTCGTGACAAGGAAAACAAGTACACTTCTGAATAGCTATGTTTTCTTGATCACTTTCTTTGGAAATGAAACAGTACTAAAAATATTCAGGACATATTATAAATTGTGCATAATGCCCAGAAACATCCTTACATCTTTTTATAATGCACAGTCATGTATTTTTAAACAGGTGTTATCCTGGACCAGGTAAACCACTATTTCTCTATTGTACAGTATATTTGAGTAATCTCATAATCATGTTGTATAGTATGTATCTTAAAGCTGGGTATGGGGAGAAAAAGAATTTGTTGTTTGTCTTTTTTTCTTGTCATTGACTCTTACAGGACAATACGTAGCTCAGAATCTTAACTCTTAAACTTATCTTTGACAAATAGTACTTTGTGTTACATTTGAATATGAGGAATAAAGAGATTAATTTGAGAATGTGATCTCTTTTTGCCGGAGAAATATTATGTATGCTTGAAGATACCATTTTAGTATCTTTATTCTTTTCACAGGAGATGACATTGCACACAGGATCCTGGTTCTCAGGCATTAAATAGCTGCTAGTTTCACAGAATCACAGATCAGATCAGGTTAAAAGGGACCACAGTGGGTCATCTGGTCCAATCTCCCTGCTTGAGCAGGGTCATCCTAGAGCACATTGCACAGACTTGCATCTAGATGATTCTTGAATATCTCCAGAGAGGACAACCTCTCTGTGCAATCTGTTCCAGTGCATGGTCGCTGGCTATTGGTCTTCTTGGCCACAAGGGCACACTGCTGGCTCAGGACTCCCAGGTCCTTCTCTGCAAGCTGCTTTCCAGCAGATCAGCCGCCAGCCTGTGCTGGTATATGGGGTTATTCTTCTCCAGGTGCAGGATCCTTCACTTGCCCTTGCTGAATTTCAGAATGTTCTTCTCTGCCCATCTCTCCTACTGGTTAAGCTCCTTCTGAAGGGCTGCGCAGCACATTGGGGTAACAGCCACTTCTTTCAGCTTTGTATTGTCAGTGAATTTGCTGAGGAGGCATCTGCCCCTTCACCAAAGGGATTGGTTGGAAGGGACTGCCCAGGGAGGTGGTGGAGTCACCGTCCCTGGAGGTGTTTAAGAGTAGACTTGATGAGGAGCTTAGTGACATGATCTAGCTGTGGGGTGTANTAAGTCGAACAATACTGGGCCCAGTATGGAACCTTGGGGGATACCACTAATGATAGGCCTCCGACTCGACCCTGTGCTATTTATCATGGCCCCCTGGAATCTGCCGTTCAGTCAGTTGTCAGTCCATGTCACTGTCCACTCATCCAGCACATACTTTCTGAGTCTGTTTATAAGGATATTGTGATACTGTGTTTCACAGACAAGTCTGTTTATCTATGTGGCTGATATACACAATTGTTTGAAGGTGTATTTTTTAATAAGTTTGGCTGATCAATTATGGATAATAGAGATGGTCTGACAGAGGATGGTTGCCATGTCCGTGGTGGAAATCATTGGGATAATGCAGCATTTTGGTTGACGGAGCTATTTGTTCTGTGATAGGTGTTCACTGAAGGATTATTAGTACATATTATTTGCAATATAGTGTTCTGTGTCTGGCTCCAGAAAACCAAATACAGTAAACAACTTCTATAAAAAGGTCATTGACTCTTATCACTCAAGAAATACAAAATACTTTCAGAAGATATTACTGGGAAACAGAATTAATAAGTATTTTGTCTTTTAGGAGATGTGAGATTAACAGAGGTACATATTTTATGGCTCATTATTGTTTCCCAATCTCAGTTAAACCGTTGATGCTTCATAAATAGGTTTTTGTTGTTCTTTTAAAAACAATTGCAATGGGGATAACAGAGAGACATTAAATGACTGAATATTGCTGAGAGCAAACTGAACTATACTGCTTTATATTCCTTTCTTTAGAATAGAACAGTCTACAATGCAGCATCTGACAGTACACACTGGTTAAATGATAAACTGCATAAAATACATTTTTTATAATAAATTTAACTCTCATCTAAAAATATCATAATAAAATAGAAAAAGTAGGAAGGTGACATGGTCTAGCTAGGGGGTGTAGGGCTGGATGATCCTGGGTCCCTTCCGGCTCGGAGTGGCCTGCTAGACTGTGAGGGAACTAGGTTCGTGTTACCACTCTGGGATGTGCTTTCGGTCTCTGTACAGGTGTTAGATGGTGAGTTGGACTAGATGATCCTTGTGGGTCCCTTCCAACTCTTAATATTCTCTGATTCTGTGATTCTGTATTTTATTAATTACTCTATGTTTCCTATATCTCTATCGATATTTGATTTGAAAAAGCAGAGCTTATATAATGTGAGATTCAGCACATGTATTTCTTTTCATATGCTTTGGTGCGTCGTATTGGCAATTAGTCTAAAGTTCCGCCTTTAAATCATCGTCTTCCCAACTAATTAAAGATCATGAAGTATTTTGAAAAGATTTAAAGGTGCCTTTCTCAGATGAAACTATAAGAGTATTTTCTCTCCATTAGAATGGATTTCATAAACATTTGAAACATAAATTTTTCATGCTTTCGAATTAATTTTGTCTGTATATGTAAAGAGTTTAATAAATTGGTGTTCAAGAACACGAGATGTAATGAAACCTACAAAATCTGATACAAATGTAATTTCAATAATAATATTGATTCGTGATAATTGAGTTATGCTTTCAAGAGCACTAACAATGTACTTTTAAGAAAACAGAAGGGGAAAAATTTTTCTTAAAGGAAAATGATTTTCTGAAAAGATGAAACAAAACTGTTTCTTTTCCTTTTTGTTCCTGGAGATTATTCCTTATGCCAGTGGTAAAAAGGTGGTCATTATCTTTAAATAGACTTATTTACTTAATATTACCCTCAGAGTATCTTTAGTTCATGCAGAGTTGCTTAATAAATCAAGAAAACCAATCTTTCTATGGCTTTCTGTTTCTACAAATAGAAAAAGATAATAAAGTAATTTACCTGCCTTTCACAGCTAATTTCACATTCAGCTCATATCATGTGCAAGATCTGGCATATCATTTCAGTCTAATCTGTACAAAAAGACCTTTGAGATCAGCGAGGACGCTTTGGTCTAAAATAAGGAAATACAAAAATTAGAGAACATCCTTTCGTTTATGCAGTAAACCCCTGTTTATTTGTGGTTTGCATCTTTTCCGTTTCAATTCTTCGCAATTCATTTTTCAGTGAAAAAGCGGGGTCCGCACACCTGCAGATAATGCTGCAAAGACAGACAGTTCATTATTACGCAAATGAGTCCATGAATATGTAAATGAGCCAATCTGCCACACTGTCCCACTCAGCCCCAGTTACCAGGACCTGCGCAGGTGCAGCGGCACTGCTCTGTAGGCAGCATCTACTGTGTGTGGCAAGTGGTGCCACTCCACTCACAACCACAGAGGCCTCCCTCCCTGCCGCAGGTTACCTGAGGCCACTGCGGGACCGTGAGAGACCATGTTAAGCCATACACCATCTCTGGGACCAAGCTCAGACCAGTGCAAACCCTGACAGCCACGCTGGGACTTAACAGCACTACACAGCCCTGGTACAGCCAAGAGGGGGCTCGCATCGCTGGTCCCATGTGCTAAAGAACTTTTTTGCGACTGCCATATTGGCTGGAGGTGGGGAGGAGGGTGTCAGGACTGCGACTGGTGGTGGGGCATTCAGCCTACCCACCTTCTTCTCTTTGGAGCTGCTGTCTTGCTTTGGTAAGTGGAGGTGGTTTACGAGCTCGCTTGCAAAAGGAAGTGGTGCAAGGCTGGATGATTTAATCTGCCTGATATGAAACATCAGCTGGGCTGGGCTGGGCTGTGGCTTGGGCTCCTTCACTAGCACTTGGCTCGATTGGATTCCCAGTCAATGCCACCCCCTTGCCCGGGCTCCCTTTGTTACCTGCTGTACCCTGGGCAGCAAGGGCTGTGCCAGTGCTCCAGGGAAAGGGTCGTTTGTGGTAGGGGCAGATGGTAGTCGCTTCCCTAGAATGGGGATGGGGATTAAAACTTCCAGGCATGAGCTGTTACAGGCAGTGTGACTGCTGCTAGGACTACAGATAGTAGCGCTATGACTCCTGCTTTGACACCTGCAAAGGCATCACCTCCAGCTCCTCCACTGCCACCCTTACAAGTGATCTGGCTAAGGAGACCTTTGCTGCCAGAGACTGAGAGGTTAACAAAGCCTCCGCCATGATGGGTGGAGACATGGCTTCCATCCTGAAAGCCTTGATCCTGCTCCACTCCTGGGCTAGCTAGTCTACTCTTATTCCAGGGGGTTGGTCCGAAGGGGAAACCTCTGCCATACCAAGCCATTTCCTCTTGGCATGGCAAAAATTTCACCTTCTGCCCTCCCTTTCTCGGCGCACAGAATGGCAGCCTTACCCAACCTCATGACCGGGTCAAATGATGAAGCTGTTAATGGTGTGCACTTTGGGGAAAATTAGTGGAGTTACGGAGAAACAGAGGTCAGAGCTGCCAGCAATGCTGGGGGGGCAACCAGTGCTGGGTGGACATGTGTGGTAAAGGTTGCTGTAGACCTTGCATCTGCGAATACAGCTGCACATGCGGTTGCTAGGCAGTGAACTGGTAGCGGACGCTCTGCAGCTGCCCTGACTCTTCATCCTGGCTCAGATCTGTGGGCACTGCGACCCCTGCCACAAATTAATAGTGAAAATTTATTAAAAAGAAATCAAAAGAGGGGGAACACCTCTGTTCAGTGTGATTGCATTCCCAGAAAAAAAGCGCCAAACAAAACACCTCTCCCACAAACAATGCAGCCAACCAACCACGAGGAAGGACCAACACATATCCAGCCAAGCTCTGCGTAGATAAGCTCATGGATATGTCAACAAGCCACGAGCTGGGCAGGGAAGAGTTACCATGATTACTGGGCCTGGGACAGGCTGGCAGCAGTGGGGGTGGGTGCTGGCACATCCTGACCCATCCCTGTGCCATCTTGTCCTGGGGCGTCCCAGCTTGCCTCGCTATGGCTACCGGCCCTGGGACGGGCTGCTGGCTCCCTCTCTGCCATGGCTGGGGCCCTGGGGTCTGTCCAGTTGAGTTGACATTAAACACCCTCCCCCACCCCGCCCCACCCCAAATAAGTCCCGGCTCGGCACAGTGGCAAAAGGCAGGAATCCCCAGACTCCCTGGATGGGATTGGGCAGAGCCCATTCCCTCAGGGATGGCTCAGGGTGGTGGGCAATCCCAGGAACAGCCTTCCCTCCTCAGCTCCTGAAGGGGATGGGGCAATGGGAGGAGCTTAATTGCATATTCATGAGTTTGCTATTTTCGTGAATCATGGTCTTTGCAGTACCAGTCCAGACCTTTGGACCGACAAAACTCAGAAGTTGACTGTAATTCTGCTGCCACTGTGTACCACAACAAAGCTTGTTTTGATCATGTCACTGTTTTCCTGAGAATATGAAACATGCACTTCCAGATTTAGTTTCTGTATGAATGTGTTTTAGAGTAGAAAACAGTTAACCGTGCAAGGTAAATACAGTTAAAACATTTTACTTCTATCTTGTGAACTTAAATCTTTTTTGCTTTCTGCTTATATGTATTCCTGTGCACAAGTATCATGGCATGGTGACATGAAATCCCTACAGAGCTCAGCAGTACTGTGGTGAATGGGCATCAGTCCAGAGCAAAATGATGGACTGACAACTTCCAGGGCTGTTTCAGCAAATGGTGTCACTAGGACAGAGAAAGGTCTTGATTAACGCTCTGGTCTGTAGATATTGAGGGTGGGGAGAATTGTTGACATACCAGCATCAAGGACTGTATAAGATCATGTAGGAGTCTACACAATGGGACGCACAATTTTGACATGATACTCTGAAGGACTAGTGCAGATCATGCTTGTTAGGATGGACAGCCAAGGTCATATTGCCTTTTTTTTTTGTATGTTCATGGATGAATTTAACTCTTGATTATGTTGATGTCAACAGAGCTAATAGAAACAGCCTTACAAAATGAGCCCTGGCACTGTTTCCCTGCTGCGACATGAAAATGAATGACAGTACCATGAAACCTTCACTTAACAGATTTTGTCTTTCTGGTTAAAGAAACAAAAAGCCTAAGTGTAGCAGAGGCCTGAAGGGTAACACAACTTTAAAACATAGGACTGCTTCCAAAATCTTAATAAAAAATATACTAATTAATCTGGAAATAATTAACTGTTTTAAAAAAAATGAACAATTATTATAATTATCTTCTATTAAAAAGTGTATTTACTTATGTAGAGAACCACCCCCCAAACAAACCAGAAACCTTGCTTGAATAATTCAACTAGGTTTTGGTTGAGGGCTTTTTTTTTTTAATATTATTCCTTGTCATTGTATTAGATTTTGTTATTACAGAAACAATAACAAAAGCCCACCCTAACAATTGGAAAAAAGAAACAAAATGACCTAAAGGAAAATTTTATGGAGCCAAAGGTAAGCAATTCAAGATAAATTAAAGATATCTACTTTTACACTGTTTCATGACTGACTGGTAAATCACAAATCCATTTAAAACCTTAAGACACAAATGTCTAAAAAGTTTATGGTTAGCTCAAAGTAGTGTCCATGAAGCAAACAGAGGGAAAATCTTGATATTTTCTTTCTCTTAGATTTTTCATGAGAAAGAGAAACAATTTACTTGATGATTAGTACTTCCAATTTTTGCAAGGCTAAGGAGCATCTGTGTTTTCAAGGAATCAGAGACTCTTGCATTTCTTTCAGTAGCAAGCTATATTTACTCAGAAGGGAACAGGCCATGGGGTAATGTGGCAGGCAGAAGCAAGCCTGTCAGTCTT
Organism: Pitta sordida; assembly: GCA_013390025.1. Lineage (NCBI taxonomy): Eukaryota > Metazoa > Chordata > Aves > Passeriformes > Pittidae > Pitta > Pitta sordida. The sequence goes on from WEKX01024437.1 coordinate 9,840, forward strand.
TTGCAGAGTTAGTCTCTCATTTTATTGATGAACTAATTAAGGTTTGAGAAAAAAATACCAAACAATTTTTTTCCAAATTGTCTACATAATTCCAATAGCTTTAGCAGCTGTTAAATAGTTTCATAGACCCAGTTCATCTGGACCCATTTGAGTGACAAATTAATAAATTCTGTTAATGTCATAAAAGTTTATGACTGCTTTTAATACTTCACTAGATAATGATCCAATAAAAGTTTTATTATCCTGCAGAACAAAACTGAGTCCATCATTAGCAAGTTTGTGGATGATACCAAGCCGGGGGAAAATGTTGAACTGCCAGAGGGCAGGAGGGCCCTTCAGAGAGACCTTGACAGATTGGAGAAATGGGCAGACTCCAATAGTATGAGATTTAACAAGACTAGGTGCCGGGTTCTTCACTTGGACATAACAACTCCATGCATCACTATCGGCTGGGGGATGAGTGGCTGGAGAGTGCTGAAATGGAGAGGGATTTAGGAGTAATGATTGACAAAAAAGTCGATATGAGCCATCAGTGTGCTCAGGTGGCTAAGAAGGTCAGTGGCATCCTGGCCTGTATCAGGAACAGTGTGGTCAGTTGGACTAGGGAAGTTATCCTTCCCCTGTACTCGGCGCTAGTCAGATCACATCTTGAGTACTGTGTGCAGTTCTGGGCTCTCAAGTTTAAGAANAATGATCTTGCTCCATATCCAGTGTGTATTGCACCGTATGTAGAAGTGGCGGGCAAGCGGATGGTCTCTCTTAAAGCAATTATTTTTATGCAATCTATCAAGAAATCATCCATCCAATGGCTTTTTAATCACATTTAGATCTGGCAATAGAAATTGTTTCAGCTTATTTACCCTTTGATTGCTGACAAAGGGAAAAATCTGTGCAACAGCCTGTGGTGATTTAGTTTTCTTTGCTGAAGTCCTGGAAAATCTGCTGTGACTTCAGGAGACTCAGTGGAGTTTCTGAAACATGTGAAGTGTCATAAGCAATAAACTATCAGTTCTGTTCTGTTTGCATCTTTTTATGTATGCCCTCAGAGGCTGACAAGCACATCATAAACACCATTTCAGAAATTTACCTGAATAACCACCTGCTTACTTTTTTGCATTTGTCTTGTTTTGAAGTAAAGACGTAAAAAAAAAAAAAAGTCAAATTCACAGAATCACAGAATCACAGAATATTATGAGTTGGAAGGGACCCACAAGGATCATCTAGTCCAACTCACCATCTAACACCCGTAAAGAGACCGAGAGCACATCGCAGAGCATAACACCAACCTAGATCCCTCACAGTCTAGCAGGCCACTCCGAGACGGAGGGGGCACAACGTCATCCAGCCCTACACCTCCCGGCTAGACCATGTCACTAAGCTCCTCGTCCAGTCTTCTCTTAAACACAAATTGGATTGGAAAATCAAGCAAGACTTAAGTCAGTTTTAGAGTATTTTCCTAATAGATGTACGGTCAGGTACTATCACATTAAAATACTCTTGGAAAGCTGCATGCTATGCTAAATCTGAGTCTACCTTTAGACCTCAGAAAACAAAATTGTAAGAGGTAGTAGCATCATTGTTCTTGCAAAGTTTGTCCTTAAAGAGCTTAGATCAATAGACGTTTGTGATAATAGAAATCCACTTTAGTTCAGTGGTGAGTGTCCCTGCCTGCCATGTGGGAGATCAGGGTTCGATTCCCGCCAGGTAGGCAGTGGTGTGGTTTAAGAGTTGGACTCGATGATCCTGTGGGTCCCTTCCAACTCACAATAATCTGTGAATAATAAGGCAGAGCTGCTATTTTTCTTTGATGTGAGCTAAAGAAAATGGAGCAAGAGCAAGAAATATAATGGGACACTAGTAAAACAAATAAACATGACATGCTCTAAAACTCAAGAGAATGCAAACTTTTCTTTCTTCACTTTTTGAGTGAAGAAAAATTTTGCAGAGGTTTGTTATTCTGTGAGTGCAAAGAACATAAATGGTATTACTGGGTACTCCGGCAAAGGAAGGGCTGGTATGATGGTTCTATAACAGTCTTTTATGCCACCTGAATATTCATTTTCCATCAGGTTACACTACTATATCCTGAGACTATTTAATATAGATATGCCAAGCAGTGGATTACTTAGACACAGAAGTATTACTGACATCTTTGTTCTCTGAGTTTGCAGATTCATTTTTGCAACATTTTCTCTAGTGGCCTTCTTACTATAAATCCATGGAATCCTTAAGAAAGCTGAACTTGCTGTAGGAAGAAATTTGCGCAACTTGTTCATTTTGTACACATGCTACAGCTTTGTGAACTCACCATTTCTACAGTTGCAATTAATCTCTTTTATTACCCAGTTTAACCACAGCTGAGGCACAACAATATTAGAAAAAAAAGCCCTATGTGCTCCTTGTTATTAACTTCATAGTTTGTACCAATACCATGATTAACTTTGCAGCTGACATAAATGACAAAGATAAAAAATTCAGTCATTTTTACAAAATATTCTCATTTCATAGGTCCATGGGAATTTACTTCCTTATTATTGCTTTTGTTTCAGTAGTATTTGCTGCCAGATCTGTGTATTTAGTGTGGGCGAATACCCTTGGCTATCAATTGTTTGTCATTTGTGCCTACATCAACTAAAATACAAAGCCAGCTATTTTTCCTTAGGAAGCAACTGAAAGGGAAACTGTCAAATTCCATTTGTCTGCAGTTCAGCTGGAAAGAGCAGAAACACCTGCCTGGAGGGACGGAGCTGTGCAGCTCTCTGAATCCACAGGACCGGAGTGCTCTTACTCAAATGCTGAAAACCTGTCAGGTATAATTTGAAGGGACCTTTTCAAGCTTTCAGACCATGACATCGTGGTAACTATTTTTACAAGCTAATCATAGATGAAACTTATGAAAATTTCAGTGATCTTTATGTAAGAAGAATTATGCCCAGAAATACTATAGAGTAAAATTACTTAATGTTTAGGCATGCATGTTGTGTGGATAGTTATCCAAAACAGGACACTGCATTTTGAAGAGAGTGCAACCACATTTTGCAGGTGAGGTTATAACTCATGACATTTGCCATTCTTTTTTGACTTTCCTTGTTTCTGCGGCAGAGTGAATCTCTGCATCTTGCATTTAAAATTTAATAAATAATGTTTGCAGTTTGATGAAGCAAAAAACTATTCCTATTCAATCAAAGCTTCCTCTCACTGTCAGCATTCATCTCGATATTTTTAGAGCCAATAACCTAACAGTGCATGTAGTATTTCAAGAGATAACAGCTGGGCTTGCTTTGCATTTGGTTGTGAACCAGCTGTAAAGGAAGGGGCAGTATTGTAGGTGTGTTCACAGAAACGTCCTGTGGATCTCTTAGTGATGGGAAAGTTCCTAGCAAGATGCTCTACTCTGTGTCTCCCTTCCCTCACAGCCAAGGCTCAGGGTCTGAGAAGAGGGACAGAAAATATGGCTCAAGTCCAAGGCTGCATTCCCAGATGATCTCTTAACGGAGGCCAATGGCTCTTTCTCATCCCAGCTATCACAGAAAACATCAATGGCATTTTTTTCTTTCTGAACATCATTCATTGCTGAACTCTTCTGCATTAGATATTTCAGTAAGGTGGAAATGGATTATGGTGGCAAGAAGTGAAACTTCCTTCAGCTGGGGAAATCTTTGAGTTTTTATGGCTAGCTTGCCTTAGGCACCTCTCCATAAGTTTGGACTTGACATGCATGTTGAGAGGCAAAGTGAAAAAAGTGAAGGTATAATAAAAGGAAACAATCATAGAACACTTAAAAATATAAAAAAATAGGATATGCGGTGATTGGTTTACAGACAAGTCAAGTGAATGCAAGGTGATGCAGGATAAGATCATTTTCCTTCAAACCAAAGGGTTTGTACTCAACTCTCCTCCAAAGCAAGACACTCAGGAGAAACAGAGAAATGACAATCCAGGATGGTGATGATGATGAACAAAATACTGTCGACCCTTGAATATTTGAGGGCCTTGGGTCACCGAGGATACGGTGAAGCCCTCACTCCATGAAGATAAGCAGCTCAAGATTATGCAATTAGGCTGTGCACATCGCACCATCTATCTCAAGCCCAGAGTGCTGGTGGGCATTCCCAAGACTACCTCCATGGCCTGTGACAGCACAGAAGATACCTTCTGACCCCTCCCTGCCTGGACAGTCTTGGAGGAATCCCTGGGGTAGTCCTGCTGCCACTTAGCCTGTTCTCATGACCGGCCAGGGGGTCACAAGCCCCCAACAGCAACAATATACTGGGACACGGAGACAGTGTTTGAGCCGCCAGCAGAGTGGCGCCTTCCCTGGCTCAGCCAGGGCATGCTAAGCAGTGATGGGCAGCCTAGACTCTAGAGGGTATGCTGGCTCACTCATGCCTTGCTTGACACTCGCTGCCATGCTCTGAATAAAAAACAAAAATGGTTTTTAAACCCAAGGATGTGACCTGGGAACCAGTGGGGATCTGGGTGGCTGGGTTCTGATCCTGTTTTATTGGCCAGGGACATCGCCACCAAGAGCTGAGCAGGAGGGGGCAGCTCAAATGCCTCCCTGCTCGCAACTGAGAGGAGGCGTTGCGCCTGCCCACAACCAGAACTTGGCAGCACATCACCATGGCCATTCACAAGCACACCGCCAGGTTTCTGCTGGAAATCTGGCTTTTGCTGTCGCTCTATGGCCTTCCCTCTCCTTCCCGCAATGAGCAGTGGCTTGGGCCCTCCAGATCCCCTGCTGGTCAGGCCCTGCCACCCAGGAGGAAGAGAGGGTGAGTGGTTGGCCATGCCTGGCCAGGTCTTGCAACGGCCCATTGTCATGTGAATGGTGTTGGCCTGGTGGCCAAGCAGGCACTCTGAGAGTCCCACCTAAAATTCCTAGAGAATCCCCGGGGTTGCGATGGCCACTCCATGGATTTCAGCAGCGGCAGCAAAATAGGTTTAAACTCAAGAAGCAGCGTGAGCCTGGTCCCTGTACAGTGGCAGGTGCTGCTCCTGGCCTTGGAATGATGACAGGCCCCGGCGGACAAAGCAGGGCAGCCAGGTCCACCCAGCAGGCTGCAAACCAGAACACAGAGGGTAACAGGTGTGCACAGGTGAGCGGCGAAGGAAAGTGGTTTTTTTTCGCAGAGCAGCATCCCCATGGGTACCAGGAGCCCTCTGTCCCTTTGTGTTGTGAAGAACGGGGCAGGGCCAACACACCTCTGGAGAGTGCTGGGGTTGAGGGGGGCGGTGTGACGGGCTGGGTTCATTTACATATTCATGACTGTTTGTCTTTGCATATTCATAACTGTCAGTGCATGTGCAGTTGCAAATGCACTGTGAAACATAAGGCCCTCTTCACAGAGAACAATCCCATGAAGAAGTGAACCTGCGAAATTAGAACCACAAAGTAATGAGGGTTTATTGTAATGTCTCCCCACGTATTTCTGATAAACATCTAGCATATTATGAAAAGCTGAATGAAACTATTCAGCATATTATTATAGCATTACAAATCTGTAATTCTTCCCCACAGCACTGATACAAAGAAGACAACTCAATTTTACTGATGTTTGTACTTCATAAAATAGTGCTCTCTAGCCATATCCATTAGAAATATCCACAATATCAACTAGTAGCCTGAGACATGGGCAAACTGTGCATTGCCTTCTAAATTACTGAAGACATTTGAAAAATTCTCTGCATATATGCATCTCCCTTCTAGTTGATTCTGAATTCAGACAGAAATTCAGACAGACCTGCTCCATTTTTCTTTGTGCAAAAAGTACCATCACTCTGGACAGACGCAAGACAGGTGCTTTTTTTTTGATTATGAAACTCCTCAACACTTCCTCTTTATGCAGCAAATACTATTGTATTTGGCCCTGGATCACCCTTTCCCATCCTGAATGTACCAAAAAAATATGCACTGCTGCTGATTTGGTTCACTTGCATGCCACAGAAATGTAATGGGATTCCATCATGTAAAAGTTACCCTCTTTTGCACCTCTAATGTCAGGTTCAGGTATTCACATACATATGAGCTTTCTTCCAGTGAAGTGCATCCATAGCTAAAAGATCCACCTCCATCATCTCCACCTGTGTGAATAGCCCAGGGCAGGAGATAGTGGTACCTCTGGGACAAAGGGCTCAGGTCTTCATCCAAGTGACGCCACAGACTATGGGAGAGTTCAAGATTCTGAATAGAGTCACGCAAGACTCAGCCCTAGGTGTGAAGCAGAGACAATTTCTTCACCCTTCTCAGGTGCAGGTGGTATATTTAGTAACGTAGCTATGGGCCAAAGGTATTCCTTTACTTTGATCAGGACATGTATCATTATTGTCCTTCCATCTGAAGGAGATCTCATGGTCAACACCCAGGTAAGCAAGCTGGACTCCCTTGTGGGTCTATATTAATACAGGGTATATCTGGCATCGCAGGTTTTATGGTACAGAAAGTAGACATAGTCAGGAAGAAACTGTTCCATGTCTGTATACACACTTCATCCCTCAGAGTGAGGCACAGCAGATGTTTTCCCTTCCTTCATGTAAGAAAATTGGAAATGTGTAAGCCCTATAAGCACTCAGTTATAGTTATAATTCAGGACTGCCATTTTTGCGGGATACTGGCAGGACAAACGCCTTCACACAGAAAGGACACCATCATTGCTCTCCTTGTTTAGTGCCAATGTTCTGCAGTCAGAAGAAAGTGAATTCCCGCCTGCAGAGAGTGGGAATTGCAACAAACAGGGAAGCAAAACAGAAGGGCAGGGAATTCAGGGAGGCACAGGACTACTTTTTGCTGAATATCCCATGGGGGACCAAAGCTGGACTTCTGGAAATAAGCAACTGAAAAATTCAGTAAGATGAGGGAAAATACAATGTCTTTTTCATTTATTCAGAGACTTGAGTAAAGTCTCTGAGGAAACATGTTATTATAATTTGAAATTATGAAGGTATTATAAATTGCATTATAAAACATTCATTTAAGTCAATACGCTCCTTTTGCAGTTATGTATACATACATAAGAAGGTATTTTGAACAGCAGTAAAAACAAATAAGGGAGAAAGAGCAAGAAAGTTAAATGAATGTAATTCTACCACTGTCATGGTCAATATTTTATTATGGCTTCATAAATCTAACTGTCCCAAACTGTCCTTGGTAAAAAAGGGAAACAAATTACTGTGGTCGAGCTCCCCGTGGGTGTTAATGTGTGACATAACTGTGATCCCATTCTCTACATGGTACTGAATCATTCAACTGGAAATGCAACATTACCTTCTTACTTTGCAGCTGACAGGGATTATTGTTAACCCAGTCAGAATCTGGCAAAATAAAGGGCTTAGAGAAACATCTTATCTCAGTGCTATTTCTGAAACAAAATTCTGTAGCCACCATTAAGAAGCACCAGACTGAATGTGCTATGTGAGAAAGTCTCAGCCTTAACTTACTTATGTAAAGATTTTGTTTGCTTTTCCAACTGCATTAATAAAACCACATCTAATTTTTTTTTTACTCAATTCTCATTCTTTCTATACTAAGAATTTATACCTTTAACAAAACAACTGAGAGCCACAGCTTGGAAAGTCCTTGTCTAATAATTGACATTGTCCTTCTGGATAGTAGTTGATTTTTCAGAAAGAGATCTTAGTTTGTAAAACCAGTTAAGTATGTGACCAATTTATTGTGATTGAAGATGAATGAACATTTGGGAAGTCGTTTTTTAGAGGAGCAGAAAGTACCTGATGGGACATCATGACAAGTCTTAGCTGTAGCCAATGCCAGATGCTAGAGGGAATTGCACTTTGAAAAAAATGTATTATAGATTTCCTCAAGAGCATTCATAAAGACACTGAAGCAGTTCCTGACCTTACAGATCCAAAGTTTACTGACTGACTGGAGTTTACTACTGATCTGGAACATCAGGGAGACAAACTACTCTCTTTCCCAAAAGTAGTAAGATTTTTGTCAAGGCAATGTAATGCGTAATGACATAGATCCACTGAGAAGGGACATTAGTCTTCAATAACGTCATGAGAAATTAACTAAATTCTGAAAAAAAATCACGTATTTGTAATTATTTTTTTTAAATCCATAAATGACACTAATCTAAATATTCTCTTTCACTTGTCTCCATTACCCAGTGGTCATACTAGTGTGTTCAGGACATAGGCCTATACTCATGGATTTGTATTATCTAAATTACTGCTGTAGACATGGACTAGTTACTTCCTTTTACTGATAGTCATCACAAAGATGATTCATTAAAAATTGAATCTTTGGGTGATGATCCAGATCTCCAGTCCTAGTCCTGGTGTCACTTCCACTGTTACTCCAGTGAAGGTTAAGCTTAATGGTAAAGTGGGATGAGGAACAGCATACTGCTGTATCAGCAGCTATAGCTATAAGATAATGTAAGCATCAGACAAAAATCCCCAGGTCTATTAATCAAATATATTAAATGGTCTGAAAATATTTTCTTCTGTAAAAAATTCCTGAAACAGAAGTAATTGGTAAGAAAACTTATGCATGAGTCATTTTAAGAATAATCAACCTATTTTTCGCTAATGACAAAGCAACATTAAGATCAATCTGTCATGGTATCATTTTATTTTTTAAATAAAAAGGACATCGGTTGTGACTTGTCCCTTGCTGAATACACTCTAAGCAAAATTCTTTCTATAGAGAGTAAATTTAACTTGTTAAATGCTACTGTAACTTAGGCTCTCTGGTATGAAAGCCAGATTATTATGAATGTCAGCATAACTCATACAGGTGTTATCTTGTCATTCTATGCAATAGCTTTCCAAAGAAAATGAAGGACTTTCATTTAGCTGCAAAGAAAAAAAATTATTCCTTCTTGGTAAGAATGAAGTAGAAAAATTACTTCAATTCATTAAGCTGTGCTGAATATGAAAGTCTTTTTTCACTACATTGTAAAATAATGAATAATAGCTTTGTACTCAGGTGATTGTCATGTTCTCCCTCCATTTTCAGCAGTTATTCACTAAAGTCCTGCAAGACTGAAGGAGGGTTGATGATTACACTGGATTCTACTATTAACATTGTATATTTTATGTGTACAAAATACACATATATACATAGACACACCTGCATTTAGAGAAAATGTTCCTTGTACCCACTGTACTCTGCAGAAGGAAAGCTCTGACTTCCAATCCTGGCCTAAGTGTTCTTGACAGTCCGTTTGTAGAAGTAGAGGATCCCTGAGCTCATAGTAGGACAGAAGAAATGATTATGCTTGCTATTTTTTTGATTTAAATGCACAATGAATGGAGGTTACTTGCAGATCTTCAGTGACTGAATGAAGAACTTGATAAAAGGAAAACACAAATAAAACTACTTAAATACTAAGTCATTTCAAAACACTTTGGAAACCAAGTACTCTCGCTACAGAGATTCTGTAAAATGTAACATGCTTATGCCTTTGTCACTATGCACCCCTGGTCTACTTTAATGTTCTTTGGTAGGTTCCAAACCCACCACTTTGCAGTGGCTATCATGAGGAATGATGATCCACTGGTGAAAATAGCCTTGATTTAGTCTTCACTGCAATAGGGAAGTACATGTCAAGGGCAAGGCATTAGTATGCTGTTTGCTAAGATCTTTGGAGTGAGTCTGTATGCTGTACTCAGTGATTTGGGGCATATTATTGAATCAGTCTCAGTTGCCCTCTCATGAAACAACTAAGAATAGATTTTGCTATAAAAAGATAAGGGTTTGCCATTCAGTATTCTTAGCTTGCTCCAATGTGGAAAGCTACTGGGAAAAAAAAATCTATTGTATTGCTTAAAAAAGGCAGAAAAACCGGGCAGGGATCGCCCAGACTGACCCAGGAATGAAAGGTCCCAGCTTTCTTTGGGAGAAGTTGAGTGCTAGCCAGCCCTCGAGTTGGGATGGTGTGCCCGCCCCCTGATGGCAGAGACTACCCTCCCCTGAGCTAAGACCATGGGCATTTCAAAACAACAGACATTTGTACTAGTTTCTCACAGGGACCTGTGCTCTGTTTTAGTACTCTGCAACAGAGCTCAGCGGGGACTTTCCTCTAGGCAGGTCATCATAAAGTCTGAAAATTACCCAAACCCTCAGAAACTTTTCAAAGCCAGGCTGCAAATGTGAGTCCGCCATCAGAAATCAGAACTTGGTCTCAGAGCTTTGAATTGATAGGACTTTTTGCAGGAAATTTAACTTAACATGAATGAAGTGCACTTCTCTCTAGTTTTAACACATTCTTTTGAAGATATCTGGTAGTGCAGGGGAATGTAAATCATTCATGAGAAACTAAAAATACTGATGATGCGTTGTGATATTCCCCTCTTGGTCTCAAATGTTTATCAGCTATACAGTTCTCTTTGGTTCTCTTGAGGATTTTAAATTGAAAATAAGCAAGTGAAATCCAGTCAAAATTTCCTTAAGGTTATACCTTTTTTCCCAAACGAAAAAGTAAAATTTGAAGCATGAATAATCTGTTTTATTACATTAATATGCAGGAATAAGCCCTAGATTTGGGCTTTAACTTCAGCTAAATTATCTGGTAGTATTTCAGAGATAATTTATTCCACCAGAATCTCTTCTCTGTATGTTATATAACTTCATTTCAATGACTGTGGTCTGCTTTCAGGTGAATCTGAGAACAATTTTGTTCACAGAATTGACTCATGATTTACCTCAATATAACATAAAACCCAGAATGTAGCCACTATTTATGAGATGTAGGTCTTTTTTTTCTCTGTCTTTGGTGATAGAACAGTTACAGAACGTAGATATCTGGGGAACAACTGGAGGTTGTTTCCCAGGTCTGCTACCTGGGAAAAATATAAATATTTTATAAATGACAAGTGCCTTTTTCTGCTGTATTACTTACTGGAAAATATGTTTATTTAATTCTAAGTTACTCTTGTCCAGGAAACTGTTCATAAAATAATTTCACTTATCAATGTAGCAGCTCTGTACCATAAGGATGGATTCCTTGGTCAGAAGAGTCATGCTGCTAAGCCTTTACAATGCATCTCCTCTGCTTTTACATCTGACCCAAAAGCCTGTGGAAGACAAGTGACAAGAGGGTTTCTCAGATGTTGATAATCTCCTAGGCTCCTGATGATAACCACCACCACAGCAATTTATGCAGCTATCACTAGACTTCATTTGAGATGGTCTCTAAACAGCTTTGGTGCTGCTTCAGTGAGTCTTTCAGTGCTCTCCCCAGGCTGAGTGGCAGCTTTCTCTGTGATGAATCTCTGTTAATTTGAACAGTGAGTAGCTGATCTAGTAGCATTAATCTCTTACAGCTCTAGGTGCAGCCCATCCTTTTTTGGCTCAAACCTAAGTCCTACATTATTGTGTCCTTATAGTTCTGCAGTACAGAATAGTGATGTTCAAAAGCACCTTCATGGACCCATTTTCTCGTCTGTCAATTTAGGCATCTAGTCAGGAAATTTCACTTCTAGAACACAGCTTTTACCTAGGAACAGAAAAATATTGCTACTATAGCAAATGGTGCAAAGAAGTTAGGATATTGAAGGTAATGGCTAAGGGGAGGAAGCCATAGCCCACAAACTGTTAACTTTGTGGATGCTCAGGGACAAGTCCTTAGGTATGTGATGCTTATCTAAACATCAATGGCACCTCTCTGGGTATGTGATGCTTATCTCCCATGAGCCATGTCAAAAGAAGCCCTCTGTGTACACACCCACTACTACCGTGGAGGAAGACTTACTTTTAGCAGGGATGCCTCCAAATCACCACTCCCCCACCAAAGTCTAAAAGACTATACAAAAATCCAACTTCTGAAAAACACTTCCACCCTCTGAAAATCAACATGACTGTGCAAAACCTCTGCCTCTCACACACACAAGGAAGATACCAGGAGGGTTTCTGAGGGTATATAAATTCATTGGACTTTTTACTTCATGGGCTTCTTTCCCCCACCACTCCCCAATGAGCATTAGTGACAACAACTAAGTTTGTCAGAGAACTCTGGGTGGTGAATATAAACTCTGATTTTTTTCTCTCTCTTTCTTCTCTCTCTTTATTTTCTCTCTCTCTCTTTCCTCTTACACATTTGCCTGGTGAATATTTTCTTAGGATGTAGTCATTTTACTATAGATAATAACAACCCAAACAGCTACAGGCCTGCTTACCTTTGCAACCAAATTGTTCTGAAATAAGTAACCAGCTTTCCTTTGCAACATGATTGTTCTAAATATATCTAAACACTAATCATCTAGTATTGATTTACTTTAATTCACCCCAAGGAATTTAGTAGCAGAAAACCAAAAAGTTAATTCTGCTTTATGGGGTGGGTTGTAATAACCTTGAAGATCACATGGCTCCAACCTCCCTTGAAGTTAGGGGACACCTAACTAGAGGACAGGGATACCCTCCACTAGACCGGGTTGCTCAGAGCTCCATCCAGCTTGGCCTTAAACATTTTCAGGGTTGGGACATCCACTATTGCTCTTGGCAACTTTTTCCAGTGCCTCACCAGAATTTTAACTTTTGATATAGGCGTGCTTTTTCATTAAGAATACCCAAGTTCATCAGTCTTCCTCCAGCATGATTTCTGAATGAAACACGGATCTTCCCCCTTCTAAGTGGTTCCTGCTTTGGCTTTGCCCTCTATCATCCTTCACAACTTTCTCTGCATCCTCAGCTGACTCTGGTACTGATCTAGCCCAGGGATGGATGAGTCCCTGGACCAATTTACAAAAGTTTCGTGTGTATCTCCTCAGGAAAAGAAAACAAAACATGAAGGGGAAGGACAAAATAAATGAGAGCACTATATTTTCTTCCATCCCCTGTAGGAGCTTTCTCTACCCAAATGACATTTTGTCCTACAGTTAGGTGTTATGTTTCAATAGATTCAGAAAAGAGAATACAGAGGAGATAAGAAACAACTTGGTAACCCAACAAGACACAGCTTTATCTTAGCAAAATGAGTGATGATCCTGGGGGTCCCTTCCAACTCAGAAGAACCTGTGAACGGAAAATCGTTCAACATTTGTATCATTCAGCCCAGCAGCGAGCTTTAGAGCTCAGCAAAGCTCCAGTTCTAGTTATCTGTACATGATGAGAGACAACTACTTAGTGAATTAAGCAATAATTTCTACCTTTCCTTCTGATGGTTGGTCAGGATTCATGCTCAAATTAGAGAAATAACTACCAGAAAATATTACTGTACAAAAATAAATTATCTTACTGGAAGTCAAACTATAGAGAAGCCCATCACTTCAGCTTATGGAAATTTGTCCTTGTTTCTTAGTTGTCTCTTTGATGGCCATTTCTTAGCCTTAGATATTAGACTTTCACCATGTACTCTACATATCACTGTCCTTTAGTTAATGTATCATATAAGAGCATGTGGTTTAATCTGTGTCATCTGGACAGCAAGTCAAAGCATTCTGGGCTTTAAATTTCTTTATTATATTCTAAAGATGGATATTTAGCATCTTGAAAGTATCTCTAGTGTAATATTAATTTAAGTGTTCATAATTAAAACCCACAATATTTTATTAAGTTTATGAGAGAAACAGAAAAAATAGTACATGGAATTAATCTGGTCATGTTATTATGGTCATTTGTTGTATTTGCTGGTTAGCTCACAACAGCACCCTATAAAGAAAACTGCCAGTTGTTCTTGTAGATGGGCAAGCATCTAAAAGATGCAAATGCCCCTGGCCTACAGGTTCACAACCCAGTCAGAGTAAAATGCAGTTGGAATAGTGTGAAGTTTTGCAATGTGCACTTCTTCAGCTATAAAAGGGTTTGAAATACAGTTGGGTCTCCTATACCATGGTACCGCGGTCTTATTCGTGTCCTGCAAAACCCTCCTTCTGCATAGTATGGCGGCTCATTATTATGCAAATTTGCTCCACACCCTCACAGGGCCCTCCCTGTGCTCCGGCACTGTTTTGGCACTGCCTTACTGTGTACTGGTGTTTGTGTCGGCACTTTCTGGTGCCTACAGGCACCCGAAGCCGGGGAAAAACCCTTTTCTGGTCGGCCGGGGACACTGGTGTGGGGGACCGCCCGCGCTGCTGTCCTAGAGACCCCGAGTGGCCCCGAGGGGGAGGAGGGAGGAACTGGGCCAGCCCAGAGCGGCACCAAGGGGAGGGTAGGGGGGGCGGGGCCTCCTTAATCGCTGAAAAATCACACTGCTAACATGTGAAGCTGCAATATGGGGGGCGCGAAGTGGAAGAGGGCCAACTGTACAACTTTGAACTTCCTTCCTGGGATTGAGTCATTATTCATCATAACTGTAACACAATCAACACAAGAGGTTGAGGAAACAGCATTTTGATACCTCTGTCCTTCTATGCTCTAATTACAGAATTTTGTCTGCTTTGGCTTCCTGATTTTATATTACATATGTATTATGTATATTGCATCTATTTCATATATTGAAGGATGAGCCATTATTTCTTGTGATGTTGAAAATCTCAAGTAATCTTGTTTTTACCCAAAGAATTTGCATTATGAGAACAGTTTGTTAGAGCATTGGTTGTGGCTGCTGTATTAAAAGATTCATGTTTTGAAAAGAATCCTGTTTACTAGATTTGAATTGGTCACTCACCTTTATCAATGTCCCTTTACATCCAAAATCTCCTTGCTGTTCATGCTGATAAATTGCAATCAGATAAAGATGCTAACCTCTGTGCTCTTATTTTTATCTGAGATATGATCCATGAAACTGTGCACTTTATCCCATTTGACTTCTTCTGAAACTGATTGAAAGAATTTCTTGAAATAGCTTATCAGCCCAATGTGCACAAAAAACCACTGTAGCTTGTGTAAAAACTTTTCCTTTCAACCTTTTTGCATTATTTCTTTTTATATATAAAAATGAACAGAAGAACTCTGATGAAGTAAGACAATGATAAGTCATTTTTATATATGAAAGGCCATACAATCATAAGTAACATAATTTTGTTTTGATGTTGTAGGGTCTTGAAAGTCCCAAAAGTTCTCTTTGGAGACCTGAACTTTATCCAAATAAATAATATAAGACCACATTCTAGCTTGTGATTTTATTTTTTTTTTAAGTAGGACACAAGTGGAATACAATCTTAATTTATTAAGAGAAAATTTCTAGTCATAGACTAGATTTTTTTCAGTCATTAACAACTTCTTTTGATATAATTTTGGAGCTGAGTAATTTCCAAACTAAAATGAAACAGGACCTTGATTTCATTTTGGAAATGATCTTCATATTTTTTTCAGAAATTATTTTCCAAACAGCTAGTCTCTTGGAGATGGAGGTTGTAGACTAAAATTGTAGACTAAAAGTTAGTATTTTTCTTTTCTTGCTTTTTTTTCTTCAGATTTCCAGCTATTTTTGATACTATCACAGAACCTGAAAGCAGGTTTACCTGTAAGGGAAGTCTGATTAAAATTGAATGGAATCTATTACATGTGTGAACATAAAACCCATCTGACTTAAACACATTATCGAATCATAGAATTATTTGGGCTGGAAGAGACCTTAATGATTAAAAAGTTCCAACCACCTATAGAGACACCTTCCACTAGACCAGGTTGCTCAGGGTCCCATCCAGTCTGACCTTGAACACTTCCAGGAATGGGACATCCACAGCTTCTCAGGCCAGCTTGTTCCAGTGCCTCACCACACTCACAGTAAACAATTTATTCATAATACCTAGTGTAAACCTACCGTCTACCAGTTTGAAGAAGTTCCCCCTTGTTCTATCCCCACGTGTTCTTGCATAAAGTCCCCCTCCAGCATTCTGTTAGGATCCCTTTATGTACTGAAAGGCTGCAAAAAGGTCATCCCAGAGCCTTCCTTTCTCCAGGCTGAACAATCCCAACCCCAAGTCTCTCAGCCTTTCCTCACAGGACAGCCATTCCAGCCCTCTAATAATTTTTGTAGCCAAAAGATTTGTTAATGTGAGGAGAGAAGGCATAGTCTTTATTCTTATCTAGTGATAGTGTGACAGCTATAACTGGGCACAGGGACTTTGTTTTGCTCAGTTCAGTTGAACATCAAATCCAGGAGGTGGGAAACAGTCTCCTCTTATCAGCTTATCTTACAGAAAGATGTCCTCACCCATGAGATCTCACTGCAGGTAGTAAAATTTCTGTGGAAAAGCACATGTCCTGGCGTCTGGCTCCTTCTGAAAGTGCTGGACTAAATGCAACCTTGTCCAACTTCTCAAGCATCTTTAAGGGGACATGGTAGAAGCTGGCTAACCTATCCATAAGCCTGGATTGTAATACTGAATCCTAGGCCTCACATTTATAAGGTTACTTTTAAGATACTATTTTGTCATCAAGCATTACAAAAGTTTGTAGACAAGGACAGCCCAAAGACATGAATACAAATTATCTGTCAATCTCTGATTTCATGGTGAAGATTTGTTGCAAGTTAAATTTTACTTTAAATATTTTTTGTTTAGCTGAACTGAAATACAGATCCCTCTGGCTTTTCACTCTTATATACAGGTTCTGTGTATTGAACTGGTTTTCTGCACTATCATAAAAAAAACGTTGTTTGAAGTTTTTGGTTTTAACTGAGTCCAGAATCTGATAAGTGCTCACTGTAAAGTACCTGGATGAAAGTCATGAAGAAGGAAGAAACCAAATGTCACATAGTGTTGGGAATTTATTGGAAAGTCAAACTTGCCTTCCACTGAGGATACTATACCTGTTAAAAAGCATGGGAACATCTGTTGAATTGAATTTTCTTTTCTGTGATAGTTCTGTGACAGCAAAGAAGGGTCCCCAAATGATGCAAGAATGGGATGCTTGGCATTTGCGGTCCTCAGCTCCATGAACTGTGGTGGATCAGTTTAGAACAAAACAGTGAACAAAACATAAATATCAATCAGAGTAAGAGTTACTGCATTTTTTAGGAACAAGAGTAGTTTATGTGACCTGAGAAGTCTAAGCAGAAATAATTAGAGTTCTATTAAGAGCTAGTGTTTAATTACAGCTGACAAGAACTTAATTATTTAATCAAATAAGGTTTTATTACTAATGCATCTATCTTTAGAACACCATGACAGATGGAGAAGATTTTAAAAGATGCTTGTACAAAAATGTAGACTGGCAGGTTCCAAATATGATGATACAAGTAGGTTGATGTAGTCTGTTGGCTTGTTTTTACTTACTACAAAAGGATTAGTTCATGAAGTAGTTAGCCTTTAGCAAAACCTTTTTATTGTGTCAGCTTAAATAACTTTGGCTTCAATTTTCTTGTTAAAGGTAGTGTTGGAAGAAATTACAGTGAATCCTCTCTGTATCG
>WEKX01024437.1:29050-39432 GCA_013390025.1 Pitta sordida
ACTTCACTAGTCTCGAGCCACTCCTCCCCCAGCCAATAGCGGTGCATGGGGTTGTTATGGCCGAAGTGAAGAACCCGACACTTAGTCTTATTAAACCTCATACTGTTAGAGCCTGCCCATCTCTCCAGCCTGTCAAGGTCCCTCTGGAGGGCCTTCCTATCCTCTGGCAGTTCAACATTTGCCCCCAGCTTGAAATGCAGTGAAATTTGAGGGTTCACTCTCTATATACTTATATACCATCCATTAGCATAACATGAGTGACGTGCTTATATCAAATGAAGAAATGATGGTATATTTCTTTGAGATAAGGCAAGCTTTGAACACCCATGACTAAATAGCTTGTGACATCTTGCTTCCAATGACAGTGAAAAGATAAAAACTGATACTACAATGAAAGAAAACTATGAGAGCTCACAACACCCCTTTTCTCTAAGAAAAACTAAGTGGCTGGATTAGAGGAAAGGTACTGTGCCATTAGTTGCTCCTTGAGTCACTAAAGCATCAGAGTTTAAAAGTTAGTATCACAGTATCAAAGTGTTGATAAGGTTGGAAAAGACCTTGAAGATCAAGTCCAATCTATAATCCGACTAAAACCTAACAACTATAACATTATAGTATCACAGTGTTGACAGTTTGGAAAAGACCTTAAGTTAGTTGTTTTTACAAATGCACGGGAAAAATATCTAAACCAAACTCAAAAATTCATCAACTGACTGGCAACTACCCCAAGACTATTATCATTAATTAGGTTTCAAATAAGCAAGACAATGAATTAGTACAGTGGTGAGTGTCCCCCCTGGCGTGTGGGAGACCTGGGTTCAATTCCCTCCAGGGAGACAGTGTTAAGAGTTGGACTCGATGATCCTTGTGGGTCTCTTCCAACTCAGAATATTCTGTGGTTCTGTGATTCTGTGAATTACATCTTCTGAGGCTTCAAGTAAGGACATACCGCCTTAGTGCAGAAGCTGTACTGATGAATGAACAGGAAGGAATAAACTGTAGATGGTGCTGAAAGGCTTTTTGGACTGGTTAATTTGGATCTTCTCCCCCTTGCGCAGTGAATTCCTCAATGATGCTTTTGAAATACCAAGATTAGCAAAGAGAAGTTAGGAAATACTTCTAGCATCTACAAAATGACAGTTCTGTAAAATAAACAATCAGCTCAACTGTTACCATGGAAGTCAAAAACATAATAAAACTCATATCAAGCTTTATTGTAAATCCTGAACTTCTTAACAGTAAGGAATCTCTAGCTAATTTAAAAGTTTAAAGTGCTCAACCAGAAGAACAGTGATTTCAGTAGAGCCTCTCCTAGCTACATTGATGCAAATGGGAAGATTACCACTTTCTTCTCTGCTGAAAGAGAGTTCCTTGGATATTAAAACAGTGGATTGGAGGCATGAACATCAACTGTCTGTGGAAACACCCAGAGAAAAGGGAAGCAAATTACTCTTGCCTACTCCCTGGGGAAAAAAAAAAAAAAAAGAAAAAGGAAGAGGAGAAATAAAACTTGTGAAAGTATGGAAAGGACTAGATTACAGAAGAAAATTATATGCTCTATAAATTTCTTGCAGAATAAAAAGCAGATTTGGTCAATTGCATTTTATTTTGCAAAAAAATTTGATTTATTTTCTTTTAGATAAAATTTTGTCATCCAAAGGAGCAGTTTTTTCTAGTGCTATCAATTTATTACTAATTGTTCCTTTAGTTACACTCAGACTGGGGGAAGGTGCTTGAGTCTGACATGGGTTTCTTCTATTTGTATAATGTATACAATTCACTGCTGGACCAAAATTAGACCATTGTTATGTGATGTGCAAAAATTAAAAAAACACCACACAAGAATTATCACTGGCAAGAGGAAAACTCTTATCTCTCATATCCAGATTTTAACCTTGTTTGTGGTGGTTTGTTGCCTTTTTTTTTTTTTTTGCTATTTATGTGTCTGTTTTGTAAGAATAGTCTAACCATAATAATTGAAAAAAGCAGGTAATGAGCATTAGTCTTATACTTCCTCTGCTATTAGCTGAGACTGAAAGACATGGTTCAAAATTTTGTAAGAAACCCCATTGTTTCTTTTCTGTAAAAATGGAAATTCAACAAAAAATTCCCAAATAGTAAAGAATAGTGAAATAACAAAATTATCAGAAACTGCTTGAGCAACCTTTGTTTATATTAAATAAATGTTCTTCACCCAGAGAACGGCTGGAGACTGGAGCAGGATCCCCAGGGAATTGACCACAGCACCAAGCCTGCTGAAGTTCAAGACAGATTTGAACAATGCTCTCAGATACACTGTGTGACTCTTGGGACTGTCCAGTACAAGGTCAGGAGTTGGACTTTGATGATTTTTGTGTCTCCTTTCCAACACAGGATAGTGTATGATTCTTTGAAGTTTTACCTTGATTCAGGATACAGGGGCATAATATGACAAATAGTGTAAAAATAAACTCTTTGACGTACTGTGAGAGGAGACCTGACACTCAGTCTGATACTGCTCAGCCCCACTCATATCTACTTCCAACGTTACAGAGCCCTACGGAAAGGATTACACTCTTTTGGCATATAACATGGCATAAGTTTCACAAATCACTACTTTTCCATAAGGTAATTACAGAAAAGTCCTGTAGCTTTCTCATCAATACTCATCAATATTTAGCCTATATCTTTCAACCTACCCTGTGGAAGCTAGGATCAGAATGTGACCAGTGCCAGGGACGGGGATGGAGCACCACAGAGATTTATCTTCTGTTCATTCTACTGCAGACTGATAGCCTGATTTAAATAATATTAACCTCTCTAGTAACAAGTAGGAAGTTTGTTTTAACCATTCAGGTGCTCAGGACTGAGGATTCATCACTTTGATTTTTTTTTTTTTAACTTGCCTCAACTTGCCTTGAGCTTTGTTGTAGCTAAACAATCAATCTTCCAATAACCAAATGACTGTTTCTAGTCTGTTTTACTTTTACCTAGCCTTGTAAATTGATGTACATTTATATCATTATTCTTAATATAGAATTAGAGACAAGTAACTTTGTCATATAGAACAAAATATTTAGGGCTCTGGCATAATGGTGTGGTGTGGAGAAGTACAGCTATGGGGTGATAGCCAAGGTTTTGAAAGTGGGGAGACAAGATGTATGGACCAGAGATGTATGGAATGTTAACAAAACGCACTCAGGGTAGCACTGGCAAAAGCTAACTATCAGAACCAGGCAGCTAATATATGTAAAACAAAACATATGTATTAAATGCAGATATAAGGCGGAATGACAAAACAATGAAGAAAAGGCAAGGTGCATATTATGTTAGCAAGCAGAAAAACGAAGCACCAAGTGGCCTCAAAAATGAAAAAAGCATCAACATCATGATCATGGCAAGGGACAGGTATCACTAATAACTCACCATAGCACCTCTGACCCTAGTCAACCATCTAGGGGTCTGGAGGGCAGTAGAGAGTGAACAGAAAAAAGTCTAGATTCTAGGAAGGGTGTGTAGCTGTTGTCATTCTACCATTGTAGAGACTTTTTTGATAGTAGTATTCTCCCTGTCTTTGGAATTATATAAATTATATGTACTTATATAAATATATGTATTTATAAATTATATGAACTATTGACAAACAAAATTTGAAAGACATAAACAAGGAAATCCTGACTTTGCATGTATCCTCCTTTTGCCTTAACATATGACCATCATTAATGCATGTGGAGTGAACCACAATTCCTTCCCACTTATTTTCTAGATCTTAGAAATTCTTAGTTGAGGGGGTGTGTTCATGACCACTGAACTGCAAGTTTCCTTCAGCAGAAAAACCAGTTTCTCTTCAGATTTATTCAAAATCATCCTACCAATAGTGGAGCATGTCAGTCCATTACAAGGTCTAACTACTAAAATTGCTCTACATCACTGACCTAATCTGTGTTGCTTCAAGAGACAACAGATTTCAAAACCATCCATTAAGTGAGTGCGTGCATCCCACATCTATGAATCTCAGTGCTAGTTTCTTCTTGTTTCAGCTTTCTGAATCAAGAACGCTTTGCAATGGACAAAATAAATCAGCTCAGTGTTGTTCATGAGAGCTTCCTACTGACAGTCAAAAATGTTCCTGACTCCAATGCCAGCCCAGCTGTTGCTCACCATGCATATAATCAAGCAAACATGCATAACTCATCCCGGTGATGAAAAAACCTGAAATTTAAAAATTGCTCATGGCCACCACAAATTTTTCTCCCCTGCTTGGAGAAAAAAATAATATTGTAACAATTAGAGAAAAAATGCACTGAAACTCCAATGTTTGTGTCCACTAGCTGACCGAAAAGTAAAGCAATTCTGAGACCTCATGTTTGTTCTGTCCCTAGTGAGTTGACAAAACTGTAGGTAGCTTTTTAATGTTCATTGCAGTATCACAACCTCAGCAAGGTGCTTTCTAAGTAAACAAGGAAACTGGAGACCTTGAAAGAGATACTTAGATATTTGTATTTAAAATACAAAATCACTAACATTGTAAATATAAAATAAATGTACAGAAAAAAACTTACTTTTAAGAGCAAAATAAGACAGAATTCTGAGGTCGTGTTTGGTTCATAATAGATTATATAAGCATAATGGTTTTCAGACTATAACTCACCTTAAGCCTATTATATAATTTCCTTTTGCCACTCGAAGACAAGTATCAAAACACTTGCATGACTTTATAACAGCTGTGGTATTTCAGTCTTTTCACTTGCATATAATATTCCCCCTGCAGTAACTGAAACTGCTTGGACACAATTTTGCACAAGGAATTGTTAACTATGAAACTACCAAGCTCTCTGGAACTAGGTATCTTTAAAAAAAAATGTATCAGTCACGTGGCTACAGTGTGTTTCTTACTCTTTGTTAGGCTGGAGAATACTCGGTGGTGGCTGCTTTTATCTAGCATGGAGCTCCCAGGTCCTGTGA
Source organism: Pitta sordida (assembly GCA_013390025.1). Classification (NCBI taxonomy): domain Eukaryota; kingdom Metazoa; phylum Chordata; class Aves; order Passeriformes; family Pittidae; genus Pitta; species Pitta sordida. The sequence continues at coordinate 33,995 of WEKX01024437.1, forward strand.
CACAAATATTTCTCATTTCATGATTCAGTGGTCTGAGCCACCACAAAAACCCCTCTGGAGATGTTATAATTGATCATTTCCATCTGTCTCCCACACTTGCACATAATCCACAGCTGCCACTTTCTAAAACCTGTAGTTTTTTCCCTGTTTATTGTACAAATCCTGCCATCTTTGAAGCCTACTGGGAATCAAAGAACTAATATATCTTTAAAAGTTTTTATTTCTGTTCTAGTTAGTAGTAACTTTTTCTTGCAGGTGTTCATAAAGTACTGCACGATTGAAGTTACTGAAAGAAATGAAAATTGCATTACTTTACATAATGAAAAAATACTAGCTGATTTGCATCATGCAACACTTTTATCAGTGATGTACATTATATATTACAGTAGTCCCTCTTCCACTTTTCGCCCCCCATATTGAGGTTTCACATCTTTGCGGCATGATTTTTCAGTGATTAAGGAGGCCCCTTTTCGCAACTGCGCATGTGCAACTTGGAACACATGCATATTCAATTAAGCAGTCATGAATATGTCAATCAACCTGCTCAGCCACGGTGGTGGGGCCTCCCCTGCTTCCCCCGTCCTGGGCACAGCTGCGGTGACTCTACCACTTCCCCCATCCCGGGCAAGTCATGGTGGCTCTGCCGTATCCCACTCCCCCAGCACGGCTGCCGCGGCAACTAATACACAACAACACAGTGCGGAAACAGCTCCAGGGACCCGTCCGTCTGAGGGTGCAGGGCAAATTTACATGTTAATGAACTGCCATTCTTTGCAGACGGCGGGCTTCGTGGGACACGAAGAAGTCCGCGGTACCACGCTATCGGAAACCCGACTGTACTTTCCAGAACAATCTTTTCCATAACTTTACCATGCAGTGAAGTGAGACTGACAGGCCTGTAGTTTCCTGGGTCCTTCTTCTTGCTCTTCCTGAATATGGGGGCAACATTCACCAGCTTCTAGTAAGCTGGGACTTCTCCAGATTCCCAAGACAATTTAAAAAAATCATGGGAATTGATCATTCTCTCTGTCATGGTTTGCCAGTTCATGAGACACCCTTGGTCTTTGTTGAAGAGAGAGGCAAAGAAAGCATTAAACATCTCTGTCTTGTCCCTATCCCTCTTTATGAGGTGAACATCCTCATTCTGTCACAGCCAATGATATTTCTGTATTGCCTATTGCTACCAATATATTTAAATAAACTCTTTTTATTGTCCCACACATTTCTGGCCAGCTTGAACTCCAGCTGAGCTCTGGCTGCACAAATTTTCTTCCTACAGTATCAAACAGCATCCCTGAATTCTTCCTATGCCACTTCACCTTGCTTCAACTAGTCATACACCTTCCTTTTTTGCCTTATTTCCAAATGAAGATTCCTACTCAGCCAAGCCAACTTTCTGCCTCTCCTTGACTTGCAACATTTGGGAATTCCCTGCTTCTGTGCCCTTAGGATATGATGTTTAAAAAGAGCACAGAAGGACCCCAGCACCTGCAAAAATATTTTCCCATGGGACCTTACTTATTAATTCCCTGAAACATGCGCTCATCATGTCCAGAGTTGAGGTTTAGATGGCAGTTTTCCTCCTGTCAAGAGAGATTTTAAACTTGCTCATGTTGTGGTCTCTGCAGCCAAGATGGCTGCCAATCTCCACTTCACTCACAAAACTCTCTCTGTTGAGAAGCAGAAGATCAAGGAGGGCATGTTTCAGAGTCAACTCCCTTAGGACTTGTTCCATAAAGTTGTCATCTAGTTTTTTTACATACCTTCTTGCCCTGGGTTGTACCAGATGTGTGATGCTGTGGTTAATTTCTGGTAAGTTGAGGTCCCCCATAAAGACAAGGGCAGTTGACTTAGAAGTGTCCCTTAGTTCCTCCAAGAATGATTTGTCAGTGTCCTGGCTTGGAGGTGTACAGTAGACTACTCACAATGCCATCCACATTTTGTTTTCATTTAAGGAAACTCAGTCAGGACTTGAGGTAGTTACATGCATGCTACAGAAAAAGTTTATTTTTGGCCCAAGAGCCAANTCCCCCTTAATATTCGACCTTAACTCTCAGGCCTCCTGAATGATTTTGAAGTCTACTAATCATTCTAAAAATCACTAGAAATTCACTAAATTTTCACTAACTCACTAAAATTCCTAAATCTCTATGCCCTTACCTAACTCACTAAAATTTGTAATTTTCTGAATCTCCAAATCAGTTTGTCCCTTGATACTTACCCAAGACTCATGTTCTAACCCTTCTATTACATACACCCTTTTTGCCTTGCTTATCCCTCCTGAAGAGCCTCTAGCCATCCAGCAGGGCACTGCAGTCAAAGGAATTATCCCACCATGTTTCACTGATGGCAGTGATGTCAAATCTCTAGGACTGAGCCAAAGCTTTGAGCTCCTCTTTTTTTGTTCTCATGCTGCATGCATTGGTGTAGAAACATTTTAGATGTGCTACATTGAGCCAATACCTTGTGAAGCAGATTGAGGGATCCCATTATTGCTTTTTTCCTCAATTTTTTTCACACCACCACATCACTCATCACCAGCAAACCTGGTTTTGTCCCTTTCCTCCTTCCAAGATAGTTTAAAGCTCTGTCAACAAGCCCCACCAGTTCACGGGTTCACAGGATATTCCGAATTGGAAGGGACTCACAAAGATCATCTAGTCCATCTCTCAAGCGAGTGGCCACCCAGGGATCGAACCCACAACCCCAGAGCCATGGGCACCACGCTCTGTCCATCTGAGCCCCCAAGCGTCTAGACCAGGTCACTGAGGTCCTCAGAGTCTTTTCTTAAAAACCTCCAGGGATGGCGACGCCACCACCTCCCTGGACAGACTATTCCAATGAGGGGTCACTCTCTCTGTGAAAAAGTTTTTCCTAACATCCAGTCTAAACCTCCCCTGGTGTAGCTTAAGGCCATGTCCTCTTCTTCTGATGCTGGCAGCCTGAGAAAAGAGATTTACACCCTTCTGACTGCAGCCTCCCCTCAGGTGGTTGTAAACAGCAATGAGGTCACCTCTGAGCCTCCTCTTCTCCAGGCTGAACAACCCCGGCTCCTGCAGTCACTCCCCATAGGGCTTGTTCTCCAGTCCTTTCATCATCCTTATCACCCTTCTCTGGACCCTCTTAAGCAGCTCAACATCCTTTTTAAACTGGGGAGCCCAGAACTGGACACAGTACTCAAGATGTGGTCTGACCAGTGCCGAGTATAGGGGAAGAATAACTTCTCCAGTCCTACTGACCACACTGCTCCTGATACAGGCCAGGCTGCCATTGGCCCTCTTAGCCACCTGGGCACACTCCTGGCTCATTCCTGTGCTAGAACTCTTTTTCTCTCTGAGACAGGTGCATTCCCTCTGGTCTCACTAGACCAGGTGTTGAGTAGCTCATCTCACAGTCAAAAAACCCAAATTTTTTCTGATTACACAAACCACGGAGACACTTGTTGATTTGATGCATCTTCCTATTCCTTGTTACTGGAAGGATTGAGGAAATTAGTACCTTTATTCCTGATCCCTCTACCAAGCATCCCAGGGCCCTGAAGTCTCTTTTGATTGCCCTCTGACTACTTTTTTTTTTTTTTCTACTAGTCAGAGCAACCAAGAGTGGATACTAAGAGGGCCTTACAAGACTGGAGAATTTTGCAGTAAGGTCCTTTTTCTGTGCCCCTGGGATGCAGCAAATTTCTCTGTGAGCTAGACCTGCTCTGCATATCAGGTGTTCTGGTTCTCTTTGAATAGTCTCCTATTACAACCACCTGTTAACAGAGGAGGTCTTAGTGCAGGGTACAGGTAGTCTTTTTTTAGAAGGACCTTTACTCACATCATCAGTTATTTGGCTTTCTAGTTCTAGAGCTTCATGCTTGTTGTAAAAGGCAGCAGTCCTTCTTGTCAAATTTTGAGGAGGAGACAGCTTCCTCCTGGTACATGCAGTGACCAGCTTCCAACCTTCATCAGACCCTTGACTAGCAGTCCTTTGACTAATTACCCAGTAGGTTCTGAGTCCACCTGCTTCTCCGCTATAATGGAGGTTTGAGACTCCTGAAATTCTTGAGGCTGTGTATCTCTGAGAATACAAGCAACCTCTCTCTTGGTTGTTTGCTTGAATACTATGAAGCCTGTTCACTTCCTCCTATAGATCCTTCACCTGGTGACACAGCTCTTTAACCATAGCACACCTTCTGCAAAATAACTATTTGTCTGCCCCAACCTCATAGGCGCATCAGGCAGTTACGAAACTTGTGACCTGGAGAACTGCATCTACCATCAGCGGGTCTGTATAGATGGAGGTCTCTGCCACAGCTGGTACAGCAACTCACATAGTTCTAAGGGATTGAGCTTTATGGCATGTCAATAACTGAGGAGGTCTTTAGAAGTACCTGCCTCTTTCCACTTTAAAGGGAAATGGGAAACTCAGTTTAGAAAAACTCATTCAATCCTCTTCTCTTCCCAAATATAGGCACCTAAAAATGAGAAATGCTCAAGGCTGGATCTGAGGTGGCTGGATCTGAGCCAAGGCTTTAATGAACCTGTTTTTATTGAGGAATAGGAAGGGAGGGAAGTATGACAGCACTCAGTGTTAAAGTGCTCCAAATTAATATGTTGCATAGCACAGCTCAGATGTTGTTGTAAATTTGTTATTGCTGACAGCAAATGGGAGAAAAGAAAGTCTTAGCTGTTTACTTTTATGACTGGCCTATTTATCTAAAACCTTACCAGTCTCACATGAAATTATAGACGACTGCTAAATAAGTAATATGTATGCATTGCACCTGAATAAAGTATTGTTGCTACAGAAAGAAGATGTACCGAATTTCCCAGAAGCACGGTGATCGCTCTTCAAGCTTCCATTCCCAGATGGAAGGAGAAAATGTATGAAATACACTTGGAGATACAATGTGTTGATGCAGACATTGCTAGTATACGTATGCGATATATTACCCTTTACTGAGATTCATTGACTTTCTGAAATCTCTAAATCCATCAGGAAATAATTGACAGGAGAGAAAGACAGAACAAGGTTTCACAGGTCATTCTGAGTTGGAAGGGACCCACAGGATCATCTAGTCCATCTCCCGGACCCACAAGCGTGGAACCACGGGCATCATGCTCCATCCATTCAAGCCACCCACCATCTAGACCATGTCACTGAGCTCCTCATCGAGTCTTCTCTTAAACACCTTCAGGGACAGAAACTCCACTACCTCCCTGGGCAGACCATTCCACTGAGAGATCACTGTCTCTGTGAAAAACCTCTTCCTAACATCCAGCCTAAACCTCCCTTGGTGTAGTTTGAGGCCATGTCCTCTTGTTCTGGTGTCGTCAGCCTGAGAGAAGAGATTCACACCCACCTGACTACAACTTCCCCTCAGGTAGTTGTAAACAGCAATGAGGTCACCTCTGAGCCTCCTCTTCTCCAGGCTGAACAACCTCAGTTCCTGC